>SNQJ01S0082442.1:12370-25647 GCA_010110895.2 Picea sitchensis
CAACCTCCGTCTTATATACAGGCAGAGAGAAGAGTGGTTGAAGGGAAAGATAAAGATGTGGGATGTGTTTCCTGATGATCTGGGTTTGAACAACAGTGTTGAGTTGGCATTATCCAACTTGGATCTTAATGAACTAGTGCTAGAGCCGGTCACTTTTGATGATGGTGATCCTCTTGAGGGGTCATCCTCCAGAGTCCACATCAACAAATGCACGAATTGCATTGGATAAAGGGGAGGAGGATGGAGGAGAGAGCAGTGGTAGTGATGCCAATCTTGATGATTATGACATGGAGGAATATTGACAGTCATGACTCATGAGCTATGAGATTCTTCCATCTACGGTTCTAGTATCTACCCTATGGCTATTTTGCATTTGTCATTGGCATTCCCACCTATAGTATTAGTGATTCTAACTCAATGTCTATCTACATTGTAATACATTTTGATTTGGATGACTTAATGAGATTGAGAATGTTGCAGCTTATGATTCTAATTTCTTGTGTTCAATGTTTGTCATTTGATCATCATTGATGTTCCAATGTAGTATGTTACATATTTTGTATCATGTAAATCTTCTAGTTTCTAACAAAATATGAATCTTTATGTCTATATTTCATTTTTGTATGTGTAATTTAAAAAAAAAAACATATATATAATTTTTTTAAATATATATATTTAATATATATATATATATATATATAATATAAACGTGTCCTCCGTGTCTTGTTTCCGGGGGTCACCGTTCCCGTGTCAGATACTCGTACTTTCGTGTCCTCCGTGTCTTGTTTTCGGGGGTCACCTTGCCCGTGTCGGATACTCGTATTTTCGTGTCCTCCGTGTCCACGTGTCTAGTGACTTAGACGATTAGTCATCGTGGCTTTGAGAGTTAATATATGATTAGTCGTCTAGTACTCTGGTCAAAAGTCAACATATCCCTTGGTCCTAAGTTGTTTATTCTCCAACTCATTTGAAAGTTGTAGATGCAGAATTTGTAGCATGTAGCTTTGAGAAAATAAGTCCAACAATGATAGTCCAATGGTTGTTTGGATGGGAGTTGGCCTCGACTTTGAAAATCAGGTGGATGATGCGTCTAGTCCATGTATGGGGGAAGTCATAATAGACCACATGGTTGAGTAAGTTAGCAATGTGTGAGTCAAGAGATTGGATACCATGTTTGAGAAACTCGGGTTGAAAGCCCTCCTCATCAACTGTCCTGTTGGTGCTCATAACCCTGTGTTCTCCAAATGTCCCTCTCTAAAAAAAGATGGCAAGAGAAGGGAGAAAGTGATATGGGTGGGGGCTTGGTCATGAATATCATACAGGGAGGATGTATAGAAATCATGGACCAAGGATCTAAGTCTAGGGGAGRTTGTGGCTTTTAGAAAAAGGGTGCACCAAAAGGATTTTGGGGAGTGGTGAATGGTCGCGCRAAGCTTGCATCTCTGCAGCGAGAGGAAATCCAGCTTCTTATAACGGTGTCARTAGCAGTGATATTTCATGAAGCAAGAGTAACATGGGGGTTCATGCATGAAAGTGAATCGGAAGTGTTTATGGAGAAGTTTGCAWTCCTCATCAAACCAACGGTTCATGGGGCAAGAATTAGGAGTAGGAGTATGTGCACACTACCAAATSGAGTGGGGGTATGAATCGATGACCGCCTCCCCTAGAACCCTGGAAGAATCGCATATTTGGAAATGGTTATGTCTAGTGAGGAGAAATGAGGGAGTTGGGGAGGGTGCAACCCCCGAAGCCAGGTGATGTAGGAGTCAACATACTCCCTGTCGAAGAAGATGGTGGTGCAGGGAGGAGGAGGAGGAGGCGGAGTGGGGGGAGGATGTGGGGTCAGAGAGGGAGAGGGTGAGAAAAGCATGCCTGTGACGGAAGATAAACAAGTATTGGATGTACAAGAGAAGGTCCTAGTTGGTCAAATGGCCAACATATGATACAAAATAATCTATTATTTGTCCCACAAATTTAATGATTAGACATGGAAGGTGTGTTTGTGAGTGCGCTAAATATATGGAAAGATGCATAACAGATAATGGAAAAGCACATACATGATGTATATGGGAAAACTTGAAAAGTATATACATGAATACATATCCTACTATCCACAAGAAACACAGAAGGTTGTGTACAGATAGATAACACGAAGGGTACACAAAAGTGGAACTATAATTTGTCCCACAGATTGAAAGATTTAGAAGGTAAATTTGACAGAGTACCAAAGAGAGGCAAAGATTAAAACATATACTAAAATATCATGTACAGGAGGATGTTAGCTTGCCAACATAAAGAAAAAGTAATATCCTGGATTTCAAGACAAGAATATGCAAACTCGGTTCAAATTTATAAAATGTTGAGCATGAATGGGATTTAAGCGAATATAAAACGGCTAGAAAAGAATGATGAAAAGCTAGTCAAATAGTCATGAGGATTGCAATAAGGCAAAAAATGGGATATCACCAAATCAAACATTTTAAGTGACGAGTATTCATCCAATAGGACACCAATGCAAGTAAACTAGAAGACCAAGTAGAACACCATGCCAGGTCAAATTACTTCACAATGAAACACCAAATATCCACTCCCAACAAGGCTCAAGCAATGCAACAGATGTTGCAAGAAATATGCAGAACCAAAAATCAAAGCACTATAGCCCCTTAGGTGGGCCTTGCACTCCCACTGGGTATCGATACTATTGTACTTAGCAGTCCTATTGACCTATTTGTGGTCTTTTTTTGGACATTAATAAAATTATCTTATCTTATCTTTTCTTATAGAAAACATGGTAATAATGTAGCCAAAAAGTATTAAGTACACATACTATAAACTTGAAACCAGAAAGTGCTAAAAAAGGGACTACATAATACAAATAATACAAGTACAACAGCTACTTGAATTAAAGTTTCATGGCTTTTAATTTTTTGTACTTTTTAGGGCAGTTTATGGTCTAGCAGAACTGCAATGCTTTAAGGCACACTGCACAGACTGAGGTCTAAGCAGGCAATGTAACTAGAATACCACCCAGCACTAGAAAACAATTAGCAATATAAAATATCCCGAGTACTTGGCTCCAGGATGTGATGAGAATATGACAGAACTACGATGCATAAAGAGTTGACATATTTGTGCCAGGTCCCAGACTATCTGTATCCATTCCAGACATCAATACATCTTCCAAATCCTAAACACAATTTTTCTGCACTATAGTTGATCTATTAGATTTGATCTAGCACTTCTGCTTGAAAACGGACTAAGAAGTAATACTTTTGTAAAAAGAAATCAAGAATGCACATACCACTTCAGATTGAGGACAAAAGACCATGCCTTTAGTTTCCTTGAGCCAGCTCAGTGGCAAATCATTGCATTTTTAAGTTTACTTTATAATTAATTATTAGACTCCAAATAAGAGACCAAAAGAAGACTATAGAGCAAACATGCAGAAATCAATACCTTTATCCCTGGTACAGACACAACATAGAATATCTTACATTCCAAAATCTTGCTTTCCGAAACAAGGAGGAAATAACCAACCTGAAGGCTCTTCATTTTGTCCCGATGAATCATATTCCTTCTGTCCCTCGGAGGTTTTCTCTCCTGAATAAAACTTCTGTCCATCTGAGACACCCTCTTCTGAAAAACCTTTCTGATCCTCAGAGGCTCCCTCTTCTGAAAAAACTTTCTGATCCTCAGAGGCTCCATCTCCTGAGGAAAACAGTTTCTCTTTAGCACAAGATATTATTGATACACAAGGTTTTTTTTCTAAAATGTCAACTTCACTTCCAGCTTGTTCTTCACTCGAAACATCATGCTCATAACCAGCACGATGCCGTTCATCTAGATCAGCATCAGATATCTGCAAGCAGTGAGTGGTTGATTCATTTGTACTTTCGGAATCATCTTTCTTGTCAAAAGTAGCTGTGGATAATTCTGATGTAACAGTTTGTGCTTCACTTTCACAATTTTGATATTTATCCACTACATTGCACTGCTTAGAAAAGCTAACGTGACCACAATCATTTCTGGCCTTTTGGTGAATCGGGTTACCCTCCTTGAGATTGCAGGCTAAATGTGGTTCTTCACTGGGATTGTTTGATTGTTTGAATTCAGAAGTTATCTGATCACTGTTAATGTCATTGCATTCAAGGTAGCCACTAGGCAATTCATCTTCATTACAATTTAGTCTATCACCTCCACTGGAACTGCTTAATTGATTAAGGCCATCAGGCCCAGAAAATGTTTGATCAGCTACACGCTCCACCTTAACTCTCGTATTGAACTCCATCTGTATAGCATCATCCATGTCTCCGGCTGGAGATAGACATTGTCCAAGTGTCATTATTGACATGTTTTCCCTGTTTTTCTGTTTTCAATGCCACAAGAAAAAAAGGTAGAAATACAAAAAGACACTCACGGATTTGTTTCTAGTATTCTACTACTCTTCAGTACAGCAAAAATTGCCTAAGTTCACCTGATCTAAATTCTATCTTTTTTTTATTTACTATCCTTTTTATTTTTCCAATAATTTTATTTTTAGATAATTCACGTAACCAACTTAAAAAGGTTATTCAATTTGTTTTCCTTTGCCTTCAAAAACAAAGTAAAGGGGAAAACAACAGCAGAAGATGAAATGTGAATTGCAACATTGATACACTGAAAATGAAAGCATTTAGAAATTAGAATGCCAAATTGCTACTCCAAAAAGGAATAACAGAGAGCAAGATTCTCTTGCATTAGATGGAAGTAGGGAGGCTTGGTTCACCGTGCAGTACCATTCTGCATTTGTTTTTAATATCAACAAGTCAGAATCCAGAGCATGCATATGATCTGGAGGATCACTTGTAGATGTCTTATACCACTCAAAGGAAACACCATTGCCTGTTCATCCAAAAATCTTAGCCGTCAACACTGATTATACCATGAAAGACAGCATCCCCTGATCATGAGAACATCTTAGTGGCCAAACACCTACAGTACGAACATCAAATGAATCAGTGTAYTTGTCTCAAATTTATCAAAAATGATGCCAATGATATGAATAACAAAATAACCATTGCAGTTTTCCCTACCACAGCTTCTTAATCTTTAAAAATCATTATCAACCAGTGTACCATAATGCTTCAAGAATCAAACTGCTATGMAGGCATACTGGAACTTGCAAAGCTGAAGTTTAGTTCTAATTGYCGGGCTTAATCATATAATCACATTTCCAGCTTAGGTGTATGGCATGCTAACACTACATGTAATTTGATTCTCTCTCCACAAAACTTGTTCCACGGGAGATTTCATGTGACAGCRCCAGGAATGATTGTYAAGTGAAAATAATAAGGATAGCAGTCCAGTTGAAAAATCACCTTCATAAATGTTTAACTGGGGAGGGATCATTCTAGCTGCCATTCAGAAATGCCTCTGTCAAAATACACTTTATATGCCGAAAGCAAGTTTAATTATATTCATAGTAATAGCCAAGTATCTTTCTCTCGATGAAGTAAATAAAACCAAAGATGGAAAGACAAGACTACATTACAAGGTGATGTCATCATATCCCAGCCATTTTTAGTCATCCTATTGCATTAGGATGGCATTGGATGGAAGTCCTTCCACCAAAAGTTATCAAGATTATATCTAAAATAAAACACTAGTGGTCTTAGAACATTCTGGGAAACAAGGGGATTTCCGAAAAAAATAATTAACAGATTACTGCCACGAAACATCAAGTGCATCTTACCAAGCCATATGTGGTAAAATGTAAAATCTTAAGTGTTTTCACTGTCGAGACCCAAGTTCAAAACCAATCAAGACACGAAAAGTTGTGATAATGCGGTTGGAGTTAAAAGTAACCCCTCCATCAGCAAAAGGGATTTATCTATTCAATAAATAAAAACCATTAAATGCATTGTTGAAAACTTTTAGCTTGTTAATCTCTAAAACACCATCCTTATCAGTTATGCCTAGCNTGATAATGCGGTTGGAGTTAAAAGTAACCCCTCCATCAGCAAAAGGGATTTATCTATTCAATAAATAAAAACCATTAAATGCATTGTTGAAAACTTTTAGCTTGTTAATCTCTAAAACACCATCCTTATCAGTTATGCCTAGCACATTCAATTTACAGCATCATAATGATTTTTCACAGGCAGCATTAGGTCTTGAGCTCAATTTCAGTAAGCAAAATCCAATGCTGACTGAAATGAACAACCAACAAATATTCAGTTGGAACATCAGCTAGTCTTCTTAATATGAAAGAAAATAAATCATGATTGCATTCAAAATTAGGCCTAAAGTAAACCTGTCTCTGTACCAAAGAGAGAATACGACTCATGTTTCACTCTATCTCATCACCATGGCGCTCATACATTTCTCGCAGAAATCTAAGTTTACAGATCTCCAACTACCTAAATAAAATAACCATGACTTGAATTTATTTTCACTGTCCTAAAGTTGATTTCAGCTGCAGGTTATTTTAAATGAAGATTTAGTAACAGTGTCACATTAATTTCTATGGTACACTATTCCTAAAATCATAAATACACTTCAAATCTTATATACATTATGTAGTAGTAGTATTGATGCCACCATCCATGCAGTTATTTGAGACTCTTCCTTTTCTGTAACTTTTGTTGAAATTCACTAATTCATGTCTTGCACTATTGTTAAAAGCATGATCAGGCACATTATTACTGAGATTTAATTTAACTCAACCAGCAGGGCAATACTACCTAACAGTAATTCTAACAGACTAACTCAAGTTAAGGATGAGATGATCAACCATACCCAATGACCAGAATTTCATTGACAGCCGAAAATTTGATACTTAGTGTTACCCCTTAGTGTAGTATTAAATTCACTAATTCATGTCTTGAACTATTGTTAAAAGCATGATCAGGGCCCAGGCACATTATGACTGAGATTTAATTTAACTCGACCAGCAGGACAATACTGCTTAACAGTAATTCTAGCAGACAAACTCAAGCTAAGGATGAGATGATCAACCATACCCATTGACCAGAATTACATTGACAGCAGAAAATTCAATATTTAGTGTTACCCTTGGAAATGCATAGTTCATTTTGCATTTTCATGGGCCTTTCTTCTCTCACCAGCACAGTAGATCCTCGGAGTTCAGTGGCAGTCACAGGTTGCAGGAAGAGACTAGGGAGGAATTGATGAAGACTTTTCCGAAGACACTTCACCATGAGGTTCCAGTTGGGCACACTTGACACCGATTTGGAGGCACGGTTACATGACTTACACCATATTTTATTGCATCATTGATGAGGAACCTTGTTCCTTGGTTGCACCCAGGACCCTAGACCACATAGATGAAGGATGTGAGCAAGCAAGCAAACCCTAGACGATGAATGCTCTACCTCAAGAAGTGTCCAAGGTATGATTTATGGCAAGTTAAGGACCAAACACAACCACAGAAAAGGAACACTTTACACTACAGGAGGTTCAGAGCATGGCATGTGGCAAGACAAAGCCTAGAAGAGCAAAACGCCCTACCTTGGAGGAAGCCTGGGGCATGATAGTTGGTAATGAAGGAAGCTAAAGAAGGAATGCCTTCCTTAGTCTAATGATATGTGGTGCTAAAGGTATTTGGTTGGTCAAATAAGGGTCATTTGATGTGGAGCATCCCAAACCATGTGTAAGAATAAGAACATTTGGTTGCTTAATCATGAATATACCCCCTTTAAGAGGGATGTTTTGTGCAAGAAGGCATTTAAAGCGTATTAAAGTGACTTTTGGGGGTATTACACATTATTCGAAGCATATTCCACATATTTGGAGGTATGTTTTCCCTTTGAAGAGAACTTTTGGGGGTAAGTACTAAGAACACATTATTTAAACCATTTTCATATATTTGGAGGCATATTTCACCTTTGAGGTATTTGGGGGTAAAGACACATTATTCAAGGCCTTTTCTAGATATTTGGATGAGGAGGGCTTTGGGGTGAGAACACTTTGTTCGAGGAATTTTCTACATATTTGGAGGAAAGATCTTTGCATAAGAAGATGCCATGTGGAATGGTTGATACGGTCAAACCTTCAAATGAATAAATGCATGTTTTAAAAGGATCTTATGAAATAGAAAGATGACAAATGGCAATATGTATTTATTTTATACACTCAAAAGGTAAACTCAATGAGGATTATAGGACCTTCTAAAAGAAATAGTATTTTATGAATTAGGGTTTGGTTTGGAGGATATAAATAGGGAAGAGATTCATTTGCTAGAAGCAAGGTTGGAGTAATGGGAGTTCCCCTCCAAGCTTAGTTGAATATCTTTGGGAGGAATAACTAAGGGACAAGTTCAATGTGAGGTTTTCAATCTCTCTTTTACTCTTTCATGAATGACAAGGGTTTTTGCAAGGATTGCCAATGTTTTTGCTGCTGAAATAATCTTTGAAGTTTGAACTGATGATATGTGGCACTGAGGCATTTTGTTGGTCAAATAAGGGACATTTGATGTGGAAGATCCCACTCAAAGTGCAAGTATGGTGAATGAAACGATTGGGGTTACTTCATGGTGATGGAGTCGTCAACATGCAAGGTACCATTCTTGGTCCATCTCCATGAACGCCTTTGTAGAGGAAGCGCTTGCTGCTTGAGATACCCTTTCCTCGGCAGTGTGTGTATTCCAAACCCCTTTTCTTTCCTTTTGATATTCTCTTATTGCTTTGCAAGTCCCCTTTTCAGGTTTCAAGCACTTATTCTTTCTTTTCTTTTCTTAATGGGATTAAGTTCTTTTGATTGATATGCATTCAGTGCATTAGGACTAGGGACGATCGCCTCATAGGGAGGGGGTAGAGCTCAAGTTGACCTTTGGCTTTTGACTTGGTCATTTACTATCCCATCATTTTTTCTTTCTTTTATAACATTCTTTCTTTTTTTTTATCATTTTTTAGCAGTTGCATCAACCTCGACATTCTATCCCTTCTTCTCATATGAGAATGAACCACGGGCCTTTTTGGTGTACATGTAACAACCATTACTGAAGTTTAGTACACTGCGGAAGGCCCCAGGATGGAAAGTGTTAAGTATGGGGGGACCAGTACATTGCCCCTATCAAAGCCTCCCAATAGTACCCATGTTCCCCAAGAGTGACAACACTGGACTAGGACACAAATGATGGCCAACAAGGTGAAACAAGGCAAAAAGCATAACTTCCAAGCTTATGATTCATTATCCAACTTCAACCCATGATCCTCACCTAAATGCCTAATGCATTAAATATGACACTTCATGCCTATAGCATTAACTATGACGCTTCATACAAAACAATGACTAGTGTACCTCATAATGTGTTGGACCACCATCATCCGATGAACCATGTTTATCAAGTGTGATAAGCTGAGTTGAATGAGGAGGGAGGCATCTGAAGGGCTGCAATCTATGGAAAATATTGATCACCATCATTGTCATTGGGATCATTGTCTTCATTGCAGGCCATGAAACATGATCTTCTCTAGTTACCCCTAGGAAAGGGTATATCAAGCAGCAAGCGCTCCCTCTACAAAGGCACTCATGGAGATAGACCAAGAATGGTACCATGCATGTCGATCACTCCATCACCATGAAGTAACCCCAATCGTTTCATTCACCATACTTGCGCTTTAATAGGTTTTCTTGGGAATTATCCCTCTACCTGGGTATTGGGACACCTAATAGGGTCTTTTGATGGTCCTCCCATACCTAAACTTGGAAAATTGCTTATAGTTTTGAGCTAATATAAAGTTTCAAGAAAATACCTAATGTGAATTGCTTATGTGGCTTTTGTATTAAGTGATGGCCTACTTTGTATGATTCTAATGGCTATGGTCTCTTGTAGTTGTTGGTTTTACTTGATTTTGTAGGCCTTGTTTGTTCATGATGCACCTTGACATGGTCCTTTGGAGGACATTTTCATGATGACACCCAGGACATTGTGCACCATTCAGAGGACGTTGCACACTTGATGCAGGACATTGGGTCATATGATGGCTAAACACACCTTGGGACACCTTCTCATACCTCCTAGACTTTGGACGAAGGAGAGATGAGCTCAGATATTCCAGATATTGTCAGATTGGCTATCAGATGGGCGGGAAGCCCACCTTGGACAGTGCTCCCCGGAGCCACATTATGCTTTGATTTGAGGACGTTGCACTTGGAGATGATTAGACACACCTTGGAAAGATCATGCACCCGTCTTTCACCTTGGACGTTGACCTTTTCTATCTTGGATGTTGACCATGTTGATGATGACATCATGTGCTATGGTGATTTGATAATGGTGGGGGTGGCCTACCACTAGGGCATCCATTTTGATGATGAGATGGGGCACTTTGATCATGAGATGTGACCTTTGATGAGGAGGTGTCACTTTTCACCATGCTTTCCACCTTTTGATGATGAGACATGGGCTTTGGAGGCCCTCGCACCCTTCTAGAGGATGATGTCACCTACATTGTGGCATCCTACACTCACACGTCACTTTTGAAGGGACGTTTTGGTGTATTAGCATGTTTTATTATTGTTAGAGGCTACTTTGGAGGTCGGCCATGACCTATCCAACATGTGTCATGGACATTTTATGTTTTAGGGGCTTTTTGAGGGTTATTGCACTAGGGTTTCCTCATATTTAAAGGCTAGCGTTACCCCATTTGTAAGACACAACTCACCACTTGTGGAGAATCATTACTACTTGTCTTCTTCTCTTCTTTTCTCATCATGGAGCTCTTATGCACACTTTTGGAGTGATACTGTGGATGTTTTCTCTTGTTATGGTGGATTTTTCATGAAACTAGGGTTTCCTCATGCATAGCGACTTGGCTAGTAAGTGCTCTTTTTAAGTTTAAGTGTTTGTTCTTGGTATATTTTGGTGAATGCTCTATTAGATTGGTAATAGTTGCATGTTATCCTTGTTTCCTTAAATAATCTTGTTGAAACCCTAAGGAAGGATTCAGATTGTTTATCCCCTTCCCTTGTTTTATCCATCTTAATTTTGTTGAAGCATATAAGGTCAAGATTAGGGATTGTGAGGGGACATCCCCCTAAACTTGTCTTTGAGGTTGAAACCTAGGGTTTATGTGAGGATAAACTTTAGGGTTTAACCTAGTTTCCACTTTAGCATTGCTAAGACACTAGAGAAGAAGTAGGACGGCACCTAGTGTTTATAAGAGGATAAACTCTAGGGTTTGTCTCCTAGAAGGTTTAGGGTTTGTCTCCTAGAAGATTTGACCTAAGCTTATGAGTGAATAATCCTAGGATTTTAAATCTTCAAGTCTTCTCTTTCCTTTGGCCTCCATTAAAAGGTGTTGCATTGAATCCATTTGCCCAAGAATTCAAGATGGCACTAGTCTTCTTCTCATTTGCAAGTGATAATAAACCTTAGTCTAGCTTTCTCTCACTCTCCCAACAAATTGGGTTAGCTTAGGGTTTGCATTTGCATCTTCTTTCTCTTACATTCATAGTCTAACGTTTTGCATCTATTGCTTGAAATCGTCTCTAACACAATCATTAATGCAATAATTGCATTTCAACCATTAGGGCTTGATATATTACACTCAATTAGAATAGTCTCATGCTCTTTATTGCATGCAATCATTGGTGAATGGTTTACAAAGTCTTATCATTGTTACTTAGCATCTCTTCATTCACTTTATTACTGATTTTAGGGTTGGTATATTGCTGATGTTAAAAATGTAGATTTTTAATGACAAAAATCAGCAAATGAAATTTATGTCATACACTTAGCAACCTAGAGATAACTATCTTCATAAATTTCATAAATGCCTGAAACCCACATTCAGGAATTACCATAAGCAGAAATACACATTGCTAAGCAAAATAGCAGCGGAAATAACACAGTGGACAGCAACCCATAACACCTAGAAATTTAGACAAATGCCAAGGAAAACCCCAATGTGGGGAAACCCAACGAAAGAGAGAGAGAGAGATATTATTATTCAGCTACAAGAAAGTACAAAACAGCAGCAAAACCACATTTCCAGCCAAGGAAAATACCTCACACCACCAAATCTGTCCCACAGAAATCTGCCTCGTTTTCGGTGCCAAAATAGTACTGCTATACAGTGTCCTCCATACCTCATTTTCCGTGCCCACAGTCAGCTGTACGGACTGTTCCGTACGGCCCAGAAACAGCCACCAAAATTCTAAAATCCACCTCAAAAATCGTGCCCAAATGCCTCGATTTCCATGCCAAATCCGTACAGTTGTATGGATTGTACGAACTATACAGATCCGTACAGTACGGCCTCCCACAGCAGAAAAAATATTTCGGCCCAAAACTCACAGAAATTTCTTTCTTGGGATTCATGCCCTGCTTCCTTGGAAAACGTGCCCTCTTTGCTGCTCACTTTCCTCTATCTAGCATACTCAGAAAATATATCTAACTCAACTCCTCTCGTCTTCTCGATGTATCTTGCACACTACCCAATGCATTCTTTTATAATCTGAAAATGACATATTCCCCCCAAAGTGTCTTTTCACCTTCCCCAACACTAAATCCAAAGGCCAAGATTAGATCTTGCCTTCTTCAAGATCAAAGGTCATGATCCATTCCCTCCAAAATGTCTCATCTAAATTAAAGTGATTTTCACTTTATTACATAAGTGCTTTATGAAAATAAAGTCACTTTAAAAATAGAAGGTACACTTTATTAAAAAGTCACTTTAATAAAAGAACCATTTAAACAACTTTATAAAAACTATTACAAAGTCAAGTGCATGGTAGTGTAAACATTAAGGTAACATCTGCATACAAGACAAAACATGCGGAGTACCTACCGAGCTAAAAAGCTATCACTCCCTCTTAGCGAGGGATGTACTCGCTACCATCTCCATCATCTGGTCCCATCACATTGTGCTTTGTAGGAGCTCCCTCTGAACCTGGAGCCATCCTCAACACCTACACAGAACTCGAACTAGAAGATCTTCTCCTGGCAACCTCTCGGAACCCTGAGCTCACTTCATCTTGAGCATTGGTTCGATCAACCTGGCTGAGCCTTCTGCCAGTGCTCAAAAGAGACTCGCTCTCTTCTCTCGGAATGCAAGACTGTATCCTTGGCACCACCGCAGTCTCGGAAGCCTCCTCACGCTCCTCATCCGACGTTGAATCATACACTGAAGGTTGTCCTCTCAACATATACAACCTGTCCACCCTGTTACCGATCAACTGCAGCTCCACCAGGTCCACTCCCTCCCTATAGATAAAGACATGTTCCCTCTTGAACAGTACGCAATATCCTACATCCTCCAAGGCTGAGACTG
>SNQJ01S0082442.1:27715-50825 GCA_010110895.2 Picea sitchensis
CTCACCTTGGTGTAGGGGAACTAGGCCTCGGTGCTCTCTCCTCCTTCCTTAACTCAATGGCAATCACGGCTAGCTGAAGAAATAGCATAAACCAAGACAAGAGGGTTTGATGAAGCAAAGTGTTGCTACAGCAAGGCTCTACCGGCAAACCCTAGAAAAATGGCCCAAAGTGTAGAAAACCTAGGCTTTAAGGCGTCTCCTTATTCTTAGCTTATAAAAGGTACGACTAGCAAAAATGAAGAGAGAACGAGAGTGTAGCTACGGCTAAGCTCTCTCCTTCTTCAATCAATGGTTGAAAATTCTCTCAATGGGGACATGAGACAAGGACCTACTTGTGTGCTTCTCACCTAGGGTTTTGTTCAGCAAAATTATAAATATATGCAAGAAATAAATAATGCAACCATTCAATCAAGAAGTTTTGCAGAAAAATACTCACATATCACCAAGAAAAAGCATTGCAAACCCAAGTTGTAACACCTTCCATCAAGAGAAATGCCAAAACATGGCAAGAAAATATTCCTTCAACAATTGCGCCTCACTAAATCAGCCAAATAACCCAAGTCTAGCGCAAATTTCAGACCTCACTATGAGTGAGTGTGAGATGATCCAAAAAATGAAGGTGAAAATCCTTCATTTATACAGTGTCATGACCTAAATTTACATTTTAGGTCATGTAAAAGGCCGACAAGGCCAAAATACTAAAATCATATTGTTTTACATTAAATTGTCAAATTAAAACCCTAATCAAGCTGAAAAGAGATAACAAGCCCCTCTAAGGGAGACGTTGCCTAGGGTTTTAGTCTAAAGAAAAATTATAAATATATGCAAGAAATAAATAATGCAACCATTCAATCAAGAAGTTTTAAAATACTCACATATCACCAAGAAAAAGCATTGCAAACCCAAGTTGTAACACACCTTCCATCAGAGAAATGCCAAAACATGGCAAGAAAATATTCCTTCAACAATTATGCTCTCACTAAATCACCTAAAATTGAACCTCCAAGTCTAGCTGAATTTCGCATCTTCACTGAGGAGGGAGTGTGAGATGATCCAAAAATGAAGTGGGTGAAAATCCTTCATTTATATTGTAACAATGACCTAATTTACTTTTAGGTCATGTAAAAGGTCAGACACAAGGCCAAAATACTAAAATCATTGTTTTACATTAAATTGTCAAATTAAAACCCCAATCAAGCCGAAAAGAGATAACAAGCCCCTTTAAGGGAGACGCTATCTCCCTTCTAAGGCAAATGGAGCATCATGGAGCAAAACATTAGTCCTCCTGGGCTTCTCCAACTCACGCTATCATCGCCATAATTGTCTCCCCAAGATGTCCATAATGTTGGATGACGCCATGGTCATGATGGTGACGCCCTAGGCCTTCCAAGGACAACGCTCCAATCAAAAGAGGGCCAACTCCCCTAGGTCAAGCTCGCTTCGGTGCCTCGTGGAACATCCTCTTCTTTCTCCGGAAGGCAGCCCCCGATCCATCTTTGTCATGTCTCTCCCCCCTGATAGGGTCTCATCATTCATCTGGTGGGCTCTTCACCCCATGGAGGTCCTAACTGATTATCTCCTCATGTGTACCAAATTCAAATGGTGGCAATCATTCATCTGCATGGTCCTCAAGACATCAAAAAGTTACGCCTCCATGGGCTTCATACGTCACAGGATCATAGCAATGTCAATCACACTCTCATCATCAATATTATTAAACATGTGCATAAAATCCCTAATACATCAGTTAACAACTCAAAGACGTTACACAAGCCTACAATACAAGTCTGGAGGAAAGGACAAGGTGTCTTATTGGGCTAGTGTCCATTGGAAAAGGAAAGTTCCCGGAAGAGACCTCATCCAAGCCATGTAAGTGGGTGATGTGGTCAGGGGATGTCCAATCATCTGGGTGCAATGAGGGCCAAGGATGCAATAGATGTTACATGTGGGTGCCTTTGTTAGAAGGCAATCTGTACATGTCCTGGATGCATTCTTTCCAAGCCCATTCTTGCCTTTTATTCTTTTATTCTTTTATCTTTTATTTCTTTTCCTTTTTTTTTGTTCAAGAGTTAATCAAGGGACACTGCACAGGCGTGGTGACCAGTGGTGACAGCATTACCCACAAGTACTTTCACAGAAATGAGAAGGTTGTCTCGTGATGAGACCCCCTTTCCCTTGGCCATGCAACCAAGAGTCACTGCCCTAGCGTGGTAACCAGTTGGTGGCAATGTCATACTGCTAGGTACCCATGGACCTAATAGGTTGGCTCGTGATGAGACCCCCTACCCTTTGGTTAGGTCTTGTTTTATTTATTTTTTTTGGGTCCCTCTTGTTTCTTGCTGAGAAGCCTTTTATTGCTTTCTCGGGGATCCCTGGGCGATGGATCTCGAGGTTTTATTTTTAAGCTTTTATCTTTTACCAGCTTGCTTTTACCTTCTAGGCCTTTAGCCCCTTCTTCCCACGAGATAAGGTGCAGTCCTGAAAATAGGTCAACCCAGTGTCCGGACAAGTGCAATGGGATAAGTGAGCGGGAAACAAGATGAAACAGTGGTGCTATGATGGGAGAGAACGATAGCTTTTCAGAAATCCCCCCAATGGCAAACCAAAACCTACAGACACAGGATTGCTAGGGCACCCTATCACTCCCCCCAAACATGGTCAAGTGGGCAGGTGTAAGATCCAAGCAGTTGTTAGGAACAAAAGGAATCAGATGCATACATTTAATAGTTTTGATGATCAAAGTGACACATACCATGATACCTGGACTAATTACCTCATGGAGCAAGAACCATCTCTGACACAGGACCAAACCGATGGTGATGGATGTTGTTGTTGCTGACAAGATAAAGATGTTGGAAGAAAGAAAAGGTGGGCCCTCCAGGGCCATGCTAAAGTCAATCCTTCTCTCGGTACTCCATGTCTAGGACATGTGGGCCTCGAGACATGATCTCCTAGTTATCCCTAAAAGTGGGGGATAACAGGGCTGACCGCAGGCCTACTAGCCCAGGCCAAACCCTGGTTAAAGGAGACCGCAGCTAAGGTAAAACCCTTGAACGGCAGCCAAGGTAATATGGGAGAGAAGGCCGGAGTCTAGGAAGAGGGGCGGCTGTCCAATTAAGGTGGCTGCAGGCCTCTAAAGACTGCCGCAGAAAATACAAACAGCAACAGAAAATACAACAGCAAACAAAACCCCTGCCACTGTAATGAGAAAAGGGGCCAGACCCTTCTGAGGTAAATATTGAGGCTGCCACAAGTCCTGTGTGACTGAAAATCTTGTGAGAGCAATGCCAAACGAACTTAACTTGCTTGCAGTTGACCTTGTCAGAGCACTTGTCCATGTTCAATACAGTTCTATAATTGTTGAAGGAAAAGAAGAATCCGCAGAAGAGAAGAGACATCGCTCATTTGTTACTGTGCTTGTGTCATGTCACTTGAAGTCTGTGGATGTACTTGTAGATGTCAGTCAACCCCTTTTGTCACTTGATGAAATGGCAGATGCAGCACAGGAGCTTGCCAACAATAGAGACATGAACAGATCTCACCATTCCATTCTTGTTCACTCAGTTTTGTTACAGCCATACACTATGAGGTTAGCCTGTTATTAAATCAGATCAGATCTGATATTTGCATTTACTGTTGTGATGGGTTATGTTTTAGAGGTTGCCACAGAAAAATTTAGATACAAAAACTGTGTACAGTGATGTGATATCTCTTGCACAACATTGTGCATTAACCCATACTAGGTGCATCTTGCGAATGGTGGTTCTTTGTTAGAAATTGCTGCACTCTCTTCAGTTAATCAAGGAAAGTTCAGATGAGAAAGTTCAGTCACTTTTATGGGAAACCGTCTTCCAGTTTGTTCACAATATGGTTTTGGATGATACCATTGTCTTTGGAACATCCACACATTTATTATCGCTACTCTATTAGATGACTTGGATGGAAGAATGTGGAGGTGGCCACAGGAAACTACAGCAACTGCCCCATAAAGAAAATTGCAAACTGTAAGGGAGCCATGATTTGACAGTCCTGAGGCAAATTCGTTGACAAACATGAGCAATTATAGAAGGATGTTGTTGATGTCTTGAATATAATGTTCCATCTATCCTTGAAGTTCTCTCCACACAGAATTACAATTGCTTGCCTAAGTGCATTAAAGATATTGGTGAGAAGAATGGACCAGATCCAAAAGACAACAGCAGTGATTGCTTGAAGTGTTTGGTCTTAAATATTTGAGCTAGCAGCTCAAGGGTATTTCAGACAATCAAGACATTGATTGACAGCAAGGAGGTTCTCATTATTATTTGTGTCACCTACAAACAGCAATAAAGCCTTGATTACAGTCTTGAGCTACAAGGTTGATGCAGAGACTTGTATAGTACAAGGAGGCTACAAGGAAAACAAGCAAGAAATGTCATCGATCATCATGACATTGACAAACAAGCAGAACCTCCACTGGTGTACACTCTCAGGTATGCACTAGTATATATATATCATTTGCATCATTAACATAAGGGTACTTGCAGGAGGAAGAAACCCTTGGTGCAATCATGGCCCCAGAGAAGTCTCAGTGCATTCAGAAGAACAACACACTGGAAGTGAAGACTCCAGGTTTGATTGTTTTTAATTATCATGCTACATTACAAGTAGGTGTTGTAGCTGTGACAACAATCCTTAAATTGTTTTGATTCTAGAGATGTACTCATAAATCTCCTCTAGGAGATATTCTTGTCTTGTTTCCTTTCGTTTGTTTCCTTGTTTCAGGCAGCTCATAAATCTCCCTCTCTAGGAGATATTCTGTCTTGTTTCCTTTCGTTTGTTTCCTTGTTTCAAGTGTAAAAGTTAACAACAAAGGAAGATGTTTCTCATTCAACACTTCAGAGGGAGTCACTTGAACCAAAGGGAGTCAAACTATTTGAGAAGAAGGCAAAGACAAATACCTTCTCCCCCCCAGCAGTTCAGAGGGAGACAGCCATTGATACAATTAATCCAACATCCCAGCTTGATATTCCTGTGGGACTTTACAAGCCATAAAAGGCTTGTCTGGGTTTGACAAACTCTGTAAGAGGAAAAAAGACATGCAGCTGATGGAAGTGTCGAAATACAAACAAGACTTGTAGTCGAGGATTCTCACAAGAAGATGGAGTGAACTATGATGAGACATATTGTTCTAGTAGCCCGATGCACTCCCATTTGTACCATTACACATCATCCAAGGGAAACTATATCGATGGATGCCGGATTCTGATGGTTTGGGTTTGTTAGTTATATTGTTGATCCAAACCCATATTGCTGGCTAAGCTGGTGACGAGCCCGTTTTGATGACTTATTCGTGAAAGCCTCGTTGTTGGAAACAAGTAGCTTTGACGATTTCAAGATGAAGGATTCGGAGATGATGCACTACTTCTTGGGACAAGAAGTACGACGATTCCATGAGATTTTCCCCTAGTCAAGAAAATATAAAGTAAATATTAAAGAAGTTCAAGATGATAAAAATGCAAAACCACCTTAATGGATTTGAAGAAAATGAATGACAATGATTCAGACAATATTGATCCACATCTTTACAAATTGCTGATTGGATCATTGATGTATCTAGTGAACACCCGTGACCAATCATGCTATGCAAGGAATGTATGAATAATCCATGAGAGTCTACCGGTGACGCACTTCACCGGATAAAGCGCAGCTACGTATCGTAGATATATACAAGGCACGCTGGATATGGCATGAGATGCCTTCCGCAGGAACTTGAGTTTGCGTGGATATGCCGGCTGCATTGAGCGTAAAGTACAATGGACCGGGATGAGAATATCCGGGTTGTTGTTTTACCGCGAAGGTTGTCATGGTTTCCTAGTAAAGTAGGAAACAAATCTCTATGGCCTTGAGTACCATATAAGCAGAGTATATATCATTGAGTGTGCTAAGCAGCTGCTCTCATAAACTTTTGACAGAGTTGTTCGATCATGAGATGGATTCTATGATTATAACTATAGTTGTGTGAAGTTTCAGAAACTTGTGTTTCATGATAGAACGAAACACGTTGAGATAAAATCATTTTCGCAGGCATGCCGATGCGTAGGAGCGCACACGGTCATACCTTCCTTACACATGAACAACAGTACACCTTCACCAAACTCCGCTTGGCGGAAGAATAACTCTAGTTGAGAGGGACCTGATGACTACGTACCAAGACAGTTCGAGTACCTCGCATGGTGACTTGGCCCCATGGAGAATGCCTCACTAGTCGAGAGGGAGCAAGTTGATGATTACACCGCATGAGACATCATCCGTGACCCGCATCATTGCTCTAATCTAGAGAGAGCCCATGATAAGTGTGGTTCTGACCGGTACGTAACTGAACGTAGTGATGACCTCCTCCATGTAGAGTTGAGAAGAACTCTGTGTGTGATTCTTTTTTTGTGTCACGCAATGAGAAAGGAGATCCGCTGAGTTGGACGTGCATGTGGTCGGTTACCAAGGTGAACGTGTGAATTACCATGATTTGGGTGCACCGTCATGAGACAGATGAAGATGATGTATTAGCCTCTCCGAGCGCAGAGTTGAGATGATGAACCCGCATGACTCTCCCTCGCGGTAATGCAAAGGAAAGAAGATCCAAGGAGGGATGTGCCTGGATGAGCACAGGGGAACTTGATCCTAGTGGCTGAGCACTAGTGAGTGTGGTTCTCCTCGGAGAGCAGTGGAGATAGAGATATGGACATCCCTATGGATGTGCCCCTAGTGGTTGGACACTAGTGGCATGAGATCGCTATATTGTTCAAGAGTCAAGCTTACCTGTAACCCTAATTGTAAATGTAAGGCACAGTCGACCTCACTTTGACGTAAGATAATTAATATGGTAATTTGTAATTATATTTTGAGTTATTGAGGTCGGCCCTATTGTGCCAATAGACACATCATTTGATGTGATAAGTCTTATATAAATAAAGGTGAATCCCCATTGAGGAAACACACTTATCATTGTGTCATCTCAGGATTTCAGAAGTTGTGGTCTGAAATTATGAGAATTACAGCACCCTCTTGTGTGTTAGGTTTGGTGATGGTGTGGGAGGTCTTTCTCTTGAGGAATATAGCAAAGGATTGGTTGGATTTTCTTCCCTTGTTGAGAATGGTTTCCCAGGATACTTCTTGTGTTCTTGTGCATGGTTATTCTTCTTGTGATCTTGATTTGATGCAGTAGTTATGGTTCAAGTAATAGTTAAACAGAAAATTTAACAAAGATACAAGAGCCATAGCTCATTGAAAACTCAACACTCCAGACTTGCGCAACTCTTAACTTGTATGAGAGAGTGAGTGAGTGTGTACAAATGAGCTCAAGCGCCTCCTATTTATAGTGGTTCTTGTCACCCGTCTAAGTCAACTTGTCCTTATAGAAGCTAATACTTTAATATTAATTATTTTACTGAGTCGACTTGTCTTCTGGGGTTTTTACACATCCGTTTAGGATTTCTCTGGCTTCCAGAATATTCTATTGTAGTCAAAGGTTACACATGGAAGTTAATACCTCCCGCAGCTACCATAATATTAACAGCTTCTTCCACACTAGGGCTTCAATGTCTGTGTTGACCCTGAGAAGAATATGAGTGACTTTCAAGCAACCCAGATTGGCAAATGTGCTCGACTCCTACTTAGCAACTCGTCTCTCCAGCAATGACGACGGCATCTAAGCAATGAATCAACGATGCATCTGTCTTCTTCGGCTCAGATCTAGATACTGGATGAAAAAGCCCAATTTACGGTGCTATGGCAGCTTAATCGACTACTATAGCTCCTCTAGTCGACAGGAGCGACTACTTTGCAGCGAATTCTTCCATGGCAGTTGTTTTCCTTATTCCTTGGCAGCGGCTCTTTGAAACCCTAGATCCATGCGTCTCTAACAATCTCTTGAATCGACAGCAAATCAAATGATGGCTCTCCTCAGCAAACAACTCAGCTCTGCTTAAAGCCCGCAATTCGGTGCTCTGCAAATAATGGACAGCTCTCCTTAAGGCGACGTCTCTCCAAACAATCGGTGGCTAGGGTTTGCACCCTTTTAGCAATGAACAACGGCTGTATCACTCAATGACTCCCTCGGATTCTCTAATTTGCACACTGAATAAAAAATCACTCCTCCCAACACCAGTGGCAGTCTCCTCTCAAAACCCTTCAATAGACTAGTGAAGGATGGATGGAACCTAGCTCTAGACCTCTAACTTCTCACTGTAAACCTCCACTCTGATACCAATTTGATGGACAAAGGAGACAAATACACTCAGCTACAGTTGAACAAATCCATAAGCAAACACACACGAATTACACAATGAGCTACAGCTCTCAAACCTTGATTCATGTCATTGCTTCCACAAAGGACGTATAAATACAAATAAAATTCTTCTAGATAATTCTTCAGAAAAGATCTAGAGAAGATCTATCTAGAAATAAGTCAACTAAGCTCTTCAAGAGCTTTCTACAAGAAAAGGATCTAGAACTCTCTATGACCAGCAGAAGTAATTACCATATTCCAACAAGAAAGCCTCGATCAACACGTTTAAATTTTCATTCAGATTTGGATATTATTTTATTACTGATAAACAAACCTTATTAATCAGATTAAAAAAATTGAGGCGGTATTTAAGAAGTGGAACAGTTGATTCTTCTATAAATGAGACAAAGTCCCAAGCAGGTTTTTTCATGGTGTTATTGATTGATTTCAGCCAGCCCATATGAAATCCTTGGAAGCTGCTTTAATGGCTTGTTCTTTGGGTGAAGGTACATAAAGATTTTGGCAAGTGACTACGTCCTTCAACCAACCATTAGAATAGATTTCACCCTTAATTACTAGAAATTGAATTAAGTGGAATGGACATGGTTTATGGGCCAAGATAGCAATGATGAGTTACCAACAACTATAGAGCATCACAAGTTATGCATTGCTGCAATTGATGCCAGTGCCTCAAGATGACCTGGTATTACACAATTGGTTAAATCCATCAAGGTAATTCATTCCTCCATTATCAATCTCTTCAAATTTTATACCATCAACAAAATGTCACTGTTGTTCTTATATTAATCCTGGCTAAACACGCGATTAGATTGGCAGATACATTTCATATAAAAACAATTTGAAAATGCTGGTAAAGCTTCCATTCTTTGAAGCCCTTACAATAGTACCAGCAATTTGCATTATCTACAGTACTGATGACCATCTCCCCCTTGGAAGACCATCAATGTTCTAAGCAATTGATGGCATAACCAATATTAACAACAAAAACTGAATCAGATTGACATTTGACAACTACATAATGCACTTACCACATTCCAAATTCTAACATGTCTTGTTCAAAATGAAAACCTCCATATATAAGATATTGGAATATTTAGAAAAACAACAGAAATGCAACATTTTTTACTTCTTGATCCAGCTGATTTCAATACTCTATTAAAAGCATTAACACTAAAGCATGTATTGATCTCTATACTTGAACAGAGATGGAAACTATTTATTGGTTAAGCTGCATCCTAAGACACAACCTAGTTCAAATGAGAACGTGCTTTTTCAAACAGAAAAATTTAGAAGTCAGTTGACATAATTACCAGAATGAGATGTAAATAGTTACTGTAAGGAAAGAATCAGTACCTGCAAATGTTTACCAATGGCTACAAATGGTTGTACATCACCTCGTGTACCGACAATCAGCATTGCTATCTGAAGTGGTGGAACACTTCGCTTCTCCCCTTCTTCCTCTTCCTCCTCTCCACACTCTTCTACAGCTGAAGATCCCATCCTAGGACATAATAGGTCTGCTGCATATCTAGCACTACCATTAACATCAAGTTCCACAGTACCATCTCCCTTGACCATTGCTATCTTCTTCATAATTTTCATCTGTTGGAAATCAATGTTAGAAAAATAGTATAACAGCAGCAACAGCCTAAATATTTATTTCACATGTACAAGTACAAAATTACAGAATGGTCATGGTTGAGAAGAAAGAGGGTAGAAAATATTGAATTTTATATTAATGTCCACTAAAGGCCAAAATAGGCCAAAGGAATTGGTGATTACTTCCAGCAATAGTAACCCCACCAAAAACAAAGGGGTGCAAAGGACCCACAGATGAGATGAAATGAAATGATGAATAAGTACAAGAACAATGGGAAATGATATGACATATGCATGTGCATACACATAGGTTATCCTGAAGGGAAAAACCAGTGTTTAAAAGATCATGATATATCGCAATGTGTGTAAGCCAGTGATAATATTGCCCTCAAAATCATGATTTTTTCTGCCAAGAAAATATCACGAAAAATTTGAAAAAAATTGTGAGCCAATGGAAAATGTCGACGACAGCACAGACAGTCTGCTTTATAACCAGAAAATTGACTTTTTTAACTCATTTTCAAAACAGAGTGAAAGGGTTTGAGAGGAAAGGAGATCTCCACCATTTTTCTTTGAGCTAAGGACCAGAAATATAGTGTTTGCATTTGCCATCAACAGTTTATTGTGGAGTGGGGATTGATTGCCATCAGCAGTTTCTGCATTTGAGGGTATGTGTAACAATTTCAACATGGTTTTTTTTTCGTTTTTTGAGATTTTTTAAAGGTTTTGCAATATTCATCAGTTTTCCCTCTTCTTGCTGATTTTTAATGGGAGATCTACCATTTATTTAGATCTGTATCTTTTATGTGCAGCATTTTTGTATTTTGAATCTTGATTTCAATTTCATTTTTCCCTAGGTTTAATCATTGCTATCTGAAAATGCTGAAATCTTTGGACCCTATGTGGTAATTTGGTGATCTCGCTGATGGGCATAATCAACAAAAGTTGAATTGCAAGTTGTGTAGGAAGGAAATGACGGGCGGAATTAGCCATTTGAAATACCACCTTGCACAAATTCCAGGGCATGAAGTGGGAACTTGTCTAGCTGCAACCCCAGAAATCATCATATTGCCAATAAATCACTTCAGGATATGGGTAAAAAGAGAGATGAGAGGGAAGCTGTGAGAAATGAGCTTGCAATGGAAAGAGTTGCAAGATCTGAGGGGGCAAGAAGCGACAGCTTTCCTTGGCCTCACCTTCCACAATGCCCTCAACGATCTCATCTTTTTTTGTTCCGAGAACCATAGTTGGCACACAACCTTTTATTAGGTCACCGGTTAAAATAAAGTTGAAGCAAGACCCAAATGAGCTTGTGGGTATATGTTTTCTATGGAATGACATTCCTTTCAACATTGCCAAGAACAACTAATTTCTACCAATCTATGTTTGATGTTGCTATTGTTGGCTTTACGAACAAGGCGCCTACCTATGACGAGTTGAGAGGGCCTATCCTTCAAAATGAAAAGCTCGATTGCACTCGTAGATTGGAGGAGCTTAAGGAATCATGGGAAGTCATTGGATGCACCGCGACGTCAAATAGTTGGACTAATAATAAGGGCAAGACCCTTCTTAATTTATTGGTTAACTATACCAGGGGGGGCAATGTTTATCAAATATCTTGATGCATCTATGAATGTTAAAGATGTGAGTTGTTGGATGGGTTCATTCAAGAGATAGGTCCACAAAATGTTGTCCAAGTCATAACGGATAACATTGCTAATTATGTGGTTGTTGGCAGATGTTTACGCCAAGGTATTCGACCTTGTTTTGGACTCCTTGTGTCACACATTGCATTGATTTGATTTTAGAGAATATGAGAAAAATTGCTTACACCAAGGATATTGTTGAATCGGCTAGGAGCATCATAAAATTTATATATAATCATGCATTTGTGCTTATCTTGATGAGACCAGTCACAAATAACATGAAGTTGATGCATCCTACAATAGGGAATTGATGCCAGTGTTATTAAAACCGGACCGGTCCAACAAAATTGGCCCATTGAACCGGTTTTGAGAGGAAAATGGGCAGACCAGTGGACTAGAACCGTTTTTGGCCGGTTTCGTACAGAACTCATACGGCACACCCAAAACCACGGATTTCAAATTTATTTAAGAAAAAAACAAATGTTTAATGGAAGGGGGACCTATTACCTAGCCCTAGTTAATGGTAATGTTAAAAAGTAAACGAATGAAAATGAAAGATAAAGGAGAATGTATCTTTCATTTTCATCTTTTTACATAAATTTTTAACATTACCATTAATTGCTTCAGGATGTTTGAGAGTGGTTCCAACCTCATTGGACTTCATATGGAGAAAGTAGAATTTTAGCTCCCATTCAAAATTTAGCAGACTTAATAGTTTTCAAGATTTTGGGATTGCCAGGATTGCAACATTTCCACTGGATTCTATCATGTATGAGGGTATGGAAATGGGATTTAATCAAGAGCACCAAGCCCTCTATGTACCTCGATGTTGGTGACATTGATTGTTGAACTCTTATGTCATGATGCTAGTAAAAATGTACCCTTCACTCAATTAAACTCACATCTTAGGCATGTTAAGCTTTTTTTATCTTCTTTTAAAGCTTAGAGGGTGACACTGACGATGAGGATCCTAATATAAGTAATGATCTTGAAGATATGTAGTTATTTGTTAGAGCATGATTTTTTTGGACTCTAGAGGCCATTTAAAGCCTCGTTGTTGATGTATTTTTGTTCAAAGATGGATTGCACTCGGTGCTATTTTGGTTATATGCACTCCTACTTGCTATATAAATGAAAAACTTTGCATATTTGTGTATAAATGGTTTGGATTCATATGGATGCACATGAATATATTTGTTTTTTTTCAAAATTTGAATATTTTATGTAGTTTTTGGTTGACCTGTTTTTTATCGGTCCGGTCTGGTTTCGCATTTTTGGGGTTGACCGGTCCGGTCTGGTTTCCGATTCTAATAACATTGGTCAATGCATCCTACAATCACACGTTTTCCCACTAGCTTCATAGTTATTCAATCTCTCCTGACTTGTATGTGGGAGGTGATGAGAATGTCCCATTCAGATGGGTGGCATGTTTTATCATTTAGCACTAGATCGAAGGCGGAGGCCATAGCCAAGTTAGTGTTATACCGGGAAATGTTTTGGACAAGAGTGGAGGAGGTGTGTGCAATTAGAAAACCCTTGACAAAGGTTCCTCGCTTGGTTGATGGAGACAAGCCCGTAATGGACTACTTATATGAGGCCATGGATAGGGCCAAAGAATCCATCCATGCCTATTATGAGGACAAGGGGGATGAGGGAAACGATTATTGATATGGAGGGTGATTGATGAGCAATGGAACAATACACTCCATCACCCCATTCATGATGCAGAGGTCTACCTCAACCCCACGTTCTCTTACTCCTGTGGTTTTAGATTTGATGTTGAGGTTATGGATGGATTCCTAGGCATACTGATGGACACATTAAATACCTAGATTGGCTTTATTTATTTTATCCTAAATTTTAACTTAGGAAAAATTAAAAAGTCACTTAAATGACTTTTTACTCAGATTTCTGAAAAAAGACACTTCTCAGAAATTAGTAATTCACAAAAGTGTATTTTTGGAGGCTTCTAGAAGTCTCCTGAAAAAGTGAATTAGAGAGATGAATAGAAGGGTTGAGGGTAAGAGGGACACACATTCTTGTTTGTGAGAAGAGAAAGAGGGTGCTCGGGCAAGATAAGAAGAGGAAGTAGTTGAGGCAGAGAGGGCGAGTTTTGGGCCAGATTTGGGCAGCCAACAGAGGCCATACTTGGTCCGTACTCTGCAGCAAAAGGAGACCGAACTCAGGCCACATACACCAGCCATCAGAGGGCCGATTTTTCAGGGCCGAAAAAGTTGGGCCGATTTTTCGGGACCGAAAAATCAGGGTCGAAAAAGCAGGCTGAGTTTGCTGGATTGTTTTTGCCGAGGGAGTGAGGAAATTTCTGATTTTCTGTTGCTGTAAATTCTCTTGAAAGCCCATAATAGAAGCCCCTCTTTGTTGGTTTTCCCCACACTGGGGTTTCCAGGGTATTTCTGGTGTTGTCTATTTTTATGCTTCGTTCTGTGTATGCTTCTGCTATCATTTTTTGGTTTATTACTCAGTTGTAGGTTAACTGCATAATTCTGAAATTTATATCAGCAAAGTAAATTTTTAAGTTTACTAATTATTGGCATTAATCTCAGTGACTGAGTAATAGAAAAATTTAACACATCATAGACCTAGGTGGCTCTTCTAGAAAACCATCATGCACCACAATTGGTTACCCAAGAGACCTGGTGGATGGGAGTTGACCCTAATGCAAACTTCATATCAACAGTTTTTTGAAAATTTGTAAAATTTTGAAGATTGTATGAAAGGGGAGGTGTAAAAAGAAAAGTGTCATTTCGTGGGGTGTTAGAGAGGTAACACTCAATAAAGTGTTATAAGGGATGTAAATACTTATGTCACTTTATATCAGTATTGCAAACATCGGCATCGGCAAAATATCGTCGAGGGTCCGAAAACGAAAATATTGGCAACATTGGGGAAAATATCAGAAAATGGCATAAGAATGAAAAACAATGTTGTAATAATGAAAATATCAGAAAATATCGTCAACCCTGATTTTGAAGATAATATTGCCAACATCGCAATATTATCGCATTGTTGGTAACACTACTTTATATGGTATTGCGTGACCAATGTAATATTAAATGTTAATGTTAAGGGTTAGGTGATTAAACCACCTTGGGGTGTTATATAAGTTATAAATGGTGAACTATGTGCGTGTGAGAGATGTAACACTGTACTATGATTAAAGAAAATATATCTTATATTTTTTTTCTCTCCACCATTGTTTCTGTAAACATGTGTGCAAATTATCTTCCTACACTGATAGGACTCTCAGATGGAACTTCTTGGATTGTGACTCCAAGTATGTCGTCAATTATGACTCCAAGTTGTATTGGGATTATGATTCTCCGGAATGTAAGGGGATTGTCATCTTTGTTTAGTGTAATGTAAATGTTGGTAAGTTGACTGATCAATCCCATGGCCCTTTTTATTAAGATGACAATAAGGTTCTCAAAAAAGTTTGTTATTCGGGATCTCCACCTTAGGATACTCCTAAATAACCTTACGTTGTGTATCTATGTCTTCATCAGATGCCTCTGTATATTTGTCAGAGAATAAAACTGTCCATGGTGACTGCTGAATTTTAACTTTAATTGGGTATGTAGATGATTCCTTGCTGACAATTTTTTCTTCGATATTTGAATTTGATAATCTCTTCCTTCTTTTAATCCTTTGACTTCAGCAAGGAAGGATGGCTTGTGGTTTCTCGGACTTACAATTTCTCTATTAAATTGACTGAAGTCGACAAGTTTCTTCCTTTAAAGATCGATTTTCTTTTTCAAGGTCCCGTAATTGTCTTTCTAATTTTTCTTTTTCATGTTCCTTTTTCTACAATATCTCAATCACTTGAATCACAAAAACTGACACATTGTCTATGTCTTTTAATGAGATGGATTTTGTGCACTTCATTGTAATGTCGCGAAACGTTATTTTTGCTTTTTATACCATATTGTGCAGTGATTATTTAATTTCGTGGTAAAAAGTCCCAAGTGGTTTTTGCCAAGAACTATATCACAAATTTAAACTTTTGATGCATAAAAGTTAGATTTCAATGAATAATTGTATCAGTAATTTTAATTTATTGAGTTTGCAAGTCTTCAATCCACACACATATACTTCTTTAATACTCTTAATTGAAACTTGCAAAAGTTACTAGTATCTGATGGGTTAACCTTGCAAAAGTTACTAGTATCTGATGGGTTAACGGTGATGACCACTAACCAATTTTGAAATACACAATCAAAAGAGACACAGTATTTATCCTGTGAAACCCTCTAGTGGAAGAAACCCAGCAAAACTTCCTTATTATAGATAGCCAACATAATGCCAAGAGATAACTCAAACTAAACAGAAGATCCTCTCCCAAAGCATGCCGCCTCTCTCTTCTTCTCTAATTGTAGTTCTGAAACTTGTCTCTCTCAAATGAGCAAGTGAGTTGTGTGTCTAAGTGAGGGGCGCTAGCCTCCTACTTATACAAGACTGGCACGCAGTAGTGTCTCTTCACTGGCAGGGCTTCTATTTCTCCAACTGGGTGGTTATAACTCAATCTTTTTAATATATTTCGGGCCTCTTTAATATCTCTTCTTAAATGGTTTCTTTATTCTGCCTATTACATCTTTTGACCAATCCGCAAAGGGATTTGGTCCTTTATAATAATCAACATGATCAATCCACAAGTGAATGTGGATTGATCAATGAATAACATATCAAATAAGAATAAGAATACACTTCTTGCAGTTACATTATTTTTAACATATCTTTCTTCTTTTGCTAGCTGGGAGCTTCATTTCTGGTGTGTGGTTCTCCTTTGTTGGGTAATGGTGCCGCAGACCTTCTTCTTGTTGTGTTTAAGGTGCCACCGAACCTTCCCTCTTGCTGTGTAAAAGTGGGCGGACCTTCCTCTTGCTGTGTCTATGGTGCCACCAAACCTTCCCTCTTGCTGTGTAAAAGTTGGCGGACCTTCCTCTTGCTGTTTAGGGTGCCGCGGCCTTCCCTTGGCCCTCTTCAAGTTGCTGCTGGTTTCTTTAAAGTTGTTGCTGCCTCCTAGGCAGCCCTTGGCCTTCCTTCCTGTTCGTTGATGGTGTTATCTCTTGCTGTCTCTGATGTTTTCTGACTACTACTTCTGTCCATCAGATTTATTTGTGAGGGTTTGACAAGCCCTTTGTTGCTGTAGCAATACAGTTCATATTGGACAGCGTTTTGGTTGAGTTTTCTTCTTGTCTTTGCGGTTTCTGTATCAGCCCTACTCTTTCTGATTATCCTTGAGTTCAAGCCTTTGGCAAACTGTCTTCACTTTAAAGATGATGTAATTCAAAACCTTGAGGTTTGATCCATGACCTTAAGCTAATTTCTTGGAGTGATAACGAAAGAGGACAGCTACAGATCAGGTACCTCTATCAATTGGTTTTACTATGGTAAAGTTCAGATCTTATTATGCATATATTTACATCTGCTTTAAGTTCAAGTTAATATTCAGAAATGTTTTTTGTTCATGATCAGTCCTAGTTAAAGTTTGGATCTTCTTAGCTTGTTCAGATTTGTAATTTCTGTATTTGTCCTACTTCAGAATCTTTGTTTTAACTGCTGATCTTTATTTACTGTAGTGATCAATTTTGAAAAGATATTTCTGTTTTCATTTTCCCTAAAAAAATCTAACATTTATTCATAAATACTTTCTTTCAAGGTTTCAATATAATCATTAATATATTATGGATGACATTTCTAACTTCATAATAATGTAGTATTCATCTACAAGCAGCAATATTATATGCATGTTTTCTTATATTCTGCAGTTAATTTGTCTTTCTGGATGCTTTTTTAATATAAACTCTATATATATATATATATATATGTCAGATGCTCCCGGCCCCGAGGATTTTGGAAATGACGCCTCGGACACCTCCTGCGTTCGTAAGTGCAACACTGAACTAAACCTCAATATTTTCAGTTACAATAACATGAAAGAGGCCAAAGGCTTAATGTGTAGGAGATACAAGTTTCTAGATACTTGGATGCTATCCTCCAAACATTTTATGGTCATTGGAGACATCAGTATCTATAAAAATAAGCAACAATTTGTTTCTCTTTTACTAAGATAAGATAATATACGAGATAAGATGATTTATTGATGTCCAACAAATGACCACAAAAGTAGGTCAATGAGACTAAATGATACATCCAGTGTGAATACAAAATGGGAGTGTTAAAGCAACTCCTAGATAATGCTGAAAGCAAGAAAAGGGAAATGAAAAGAGTACAGCATAAATTAGTGATTGTGTTTCCTTTTAGAGATATTTAATTAGCATATTGCATATTGAATTGAAACCAAAAGAATACAACTATAAGACTGCACTAACGAATGACTCCATTCAAAATCAACTTGACAAAGCCAATCTTCAGCAGCATAAATCGAAGGGCTCCCAAGATTACAGTTGTCACCATTGATCTAATTCCTTTTCTAGTCAAGTTTCAGCTAAAGGTACCATGCAAGCTGTCAGAGCTTTTAAAGAAAACCCAAATGCCATTAGAGATTAAATCAAAGTTTGGTTATATTAATTGTCCAACAGGATAATCTATAATGGATCATGAAATCAGCTATCAACAAACAATAGAAACACACATATAGAGGAGTTTAGATAGAGCATTCTGATAAATATTAAGCAAAATACCTTCTTTCGATCAGATATTTTCTCAGGCATGCCATGTATATTGTCATCAACAGGCGCTTTGTTCTCTTTTCTTCGCTCAGTTATGGATCTTTTAAATGAATTATCATTCTCTAGAGATGCAGGAGCATCATAGTTTGAGGACATACTCGGCATTGTATTAGCCCGAATCAATCCTGCAACCAAAATTAAACTCAGTTATAATTAGCATTGTCAAAAAAAATCAGCATCGGCAAAAAGTGGCCAAGGGTCCGGACATCAGGGCATCGGAAAATTCAGCAAAAATGTTGGCAAACCATGGCAAGTATTAAAAATTCAAAATAGATTCATTTTTTCATTTTTTTAAATATAAACCAAGAGTGATATCAAATAAGCACATTGGCACACAAATATGGAAAAAAACAACCATATATATGTACTGGATGCCAAATCATAAATGATACAACAAAATCGATACTAAATCCTGATAGCTATCCATCAAGAGTAATAAATACAAAATTACATCAAATATATAATAAATGTATCGTATCATCATGAGTCATCTACAACGATTAATCTAGCAGGAAATGGCTCATTCTCTCATAGTAGGAGCCCTATGGCTGGAGCCAAATGGCCATTGGTGAGTGTTTGACTTTGTGTAGAAGGTGGTGTTGAGGCTGGCACATCAGCCTCCGCACACTTAGTCTCCTCCTTTCTTTAACTGTGGGCTCACATCATGAATATGTACTTGATTCAGAAGGAGGTTAAAATGATCTTAATATATTAAATATCAAATTTGTCTTCACTTATTGAGTAGAAGGATGCCTGTGAACTTACATCCTATAGCATGAACGCAATAAAAAAACTGCTCTCCTCTGAGAGGGATTATTGAAAGAACCATAACTACACTAGAAAAAAATGAAAACTTTGAGTAGCAAAGATCACATCAACATTGTTTAGGTGGATGATATTGCAAACATCCAAGTATTAACAGAAGATAATGCATATCAAAAGAAAGCAAACCCTATTTCATGGAAATATACTACAAAACTCATCAACTATAGCAACTTAAGGCATTTAGACAACAAGCCACACAAGAATTAAAAAGTTACCCATTCAATATCCACAGGGGAGTTTTTCTTCACTTGAACTTCTGATTTGCAAATGAGGAGAGCTCATCCTTTTATAACCTTTCCTCCGCAACTAATTTTACAATAAAATATTATTTAGAAAAGTCTAGAGAGCCTTAGATCCTTCTTTTCTCCAAGAAATATTAATAAAAGATTATGAGAATGGTCTAGAAATGCCACTTGTCCTCTTTACCATGAACAAAACTCTCGAAGATGCTTTCCTTCTTGGATAAATGGGTCGCTCTAGGACCTTCTTAGTTGAGCACTCCCTTCTAAATAACCACTCCTTCACTATCCACATAAAATAATAATAGATGCCAAGTCAAAGAGGGCATTCTTCAAGGTAGGAAAATGTAACATCCCCAGTTTTAAATCCCCGCAAATTATAATGTAATTATGTAAATGTGATTTAGGCTGGTGAGCCGATATGTTTGGGGTGAAGAGCCCATATTGATTAATATGGCCGAGGGCCGAACTATGTATTATGTACAATGAAATAATTAATAAAAATAATAATCACTGGCTGCAATACGAGAGGGACGGAAATGACAGAGGGCTATGGTTCCATAAAATTTAATGTGCCATTACCATATAACCCTCCCTTTGATTTCTTAGACACTCAAACCTTGAATTCATGTAAGAGAATGGGTGTGAGAAGTCACATCCCATAGTTATTGGGAGCATGGGGCTGAAGTACAAGTAACATTGGGGAGTGTGAGAGTCAACATGCATGGAAGAAAAAGAAATTTGAATGGAAAAAGAGGAAGTTTTTACATGCTGATTTTGAGTAGCAAGAGAGGAGTTGAGTGTTGGGAAGAGCATCAGCCATGATGTGCTTGAAGGCAGCCATTATTGGGCTGTGTTTATGCTAGAAATGTGGCCCGTGTGCCTGTAAAAATAGGTTGTGTGCCTGTGGAGCATTTTCCTCTTGAGGAAATGGTTCAAGAGCCTTGTGAAAGTTGCTATAAGCACTCCTCAAGCAATTGTGAGTTCCTTGAGTCTCCAGTTGTGAGATTCCTTGCCAACCGAGTGCATTGGATCCCTAGAGGGAAGTGGGAAGGCCTGAGGGACTACGTAGCAGAGAAGGGGATCCCATTCCTTGAGTTGTGCAAATTGTGGGGAAAAGTGGAGAGTTGACAACCAAGAGGGTCAAGCCTCCTTGTGGACTCAGCCTCAACTCAAGGGTGGCTTGCTATTGAGAGAAAATGAACAGCAAGCCCATGGCTTGGATGAACGTCTTTCGTACGAAGCGAGTTGGTTATTTTATAAACATATAAGTTTTATGTTGTATTTATTATGATTATTCCGTTGTGTAAATGAATATTTGAATGTTGTGTGTTTGCTTGATCTATTGCATTAATGGATTTTTATTATGTTGTTAGTTGCATGAGTTATTTGGTATGTTGCGTGCATGCAGATTTTTAAATGGTATCAAAATATGCTAAGTCGTTTTTGTAGTAATGTGCCTCAACTTGGAGGCTGGGTATGTTACAAATTGGTACTGGAGCTTTTCGTTCAACATCGGACCTGTATGGGCCAAAGACCGGTGCGGATTTAACAAATATGTTATTTCAGAGTATCAATTTGTGTCGAATTTGGGAGAAATGATGAATTTTAGAGTGAAATTCTAAAATTTTGGGGTGGATAATGTGTGTACTTTGGCAAGGGATACTAAATTGATAGTCACGGGTTCATGTTTGGCCATGGGAAGCTAAGTTCATAGCTTCCATGGCAATTGAAAAACAAAGGAACGTTTTTGGTCAAAAAATAAAATTTTAGTAAAAGCATTAAATTTTCAAAAAATTATAATTTGGGGGAATTTTGGATAAATTTCGTACAGATGATGACGTGAACCATACCTGTGACGTGAACTAACAAGGTCCACGGTGGCAGAAGGCAGGGGTCGTGGAATAGAGTTGATGGATCAACGGTCTAGATCACTTGAATTTAAGAAGCAACGGTCGAGATTCGTTTGCGGGTTTGGAGAAGCCCGACAAAGTTTGGAGCAGTTTGGTGAACTGGCGGCTAAGATCACTCCGATCTCAAAGATCAACGATCCAAATCCAACACAGAGGATGTTTTTTGGAAGATTGTCTATCAAAAGGACGTCTATAGGGAAAATCGACTTTCGAAAAAATCTTTTCAGAGTTGCTTTCAGAAAAAGATTTCCGGACAAGTGCTTTCGGGAAGACTCATTCAGGAGAACGTTTGACAACTTGACTACCCGATGGCGCAAGTATGATAGTCTTGCGAGTTGCAGCTTTCAAGAAGAACCGCGAACATAGTAAGTTGATCTTCTCGATGGGTGAAGCTCGATGGCACGAGTCTGATAATCTTACGGGCTACGGCCTTCGGAAGAACCATGAACATGGTAAGTTGATCCTCCTGATGAGTGAAGCTCGATGGTGTGAGTCCAATAATCTTGCAGGCTACGGCTTTCAGAAAAAATTGCAAACACAGTAAGTTGATCCTCTCGATGGGAAAAGTCTACAAAGGTAATTATGATAGGCTTGCAGCTTGCGAGTTTCAAGAAAACCTTTATAACATGCTACTTGACCACTCTGATGCGAAAAGTCTGCAAAGGTAATTCTAATACGCTTGCAGGCTTCAAGAAAACCTTTATGACATGCTACGCGACCACTCTAATGGGAAGAGTCCATGGACATTTTGTCGATGGTCGATGGAGGAAGAAAATTACCAATGACAGTCGCATGTCAGATTAACAGGGTGCTACAGCAATGCCGAACAGTTTGAAGACGAATTCAACCTATTTTAGGGATCGTTATAGAAGTAAACCAATCAATTTCTATGAATATTTTCAAGATTTCGAAGGTCATAAACTTGCAGAGAGTTTTGAGGGCCTAAACAGCATTTTTAGGGCGTCGAAATCCCAAGAACTGTTGTACCTTCGGTACACACAGTCTTTGTTGCTTAAATGAAAGAACTCGGTAAGAGCTTTCCAACGAGACATTTTGAACACAAAACATAGCTCGTATAAGAAAGTTATAGCTAAAACGGTACAGGGTATAAATTAGGTACCAGTTTACTTTCAAAGCGCATAACTCCTTGCTCATAAATCAGTTTGGGGCACAAGAGTAGTATGTGGAAAGCTCATGGACCATAAAACACATCCATGGAACCAGAATTGGGATCTGGGTACCTAAAATTGTATAGGATGGAAGAGAAGACCCATGTAGCATAGAGGGATAAAAATGAGAAAACAGTCTAAACCAGTGTTGAATATATCGACGTTATATCGGAAATGTTGTATGTGTCGCCGAAATTTTCACTCAGCCGAAACTTTCTTTTGAATATGTCGCGAAACTTCCAAAATTTTGAATGTGTCGCGACACATTCATTAACTCGCGACATTTTCTCAATGTGTCGCAAGTCGATGGAATGTGTCGGCCTGCTTAAAATTTTTTGCAAATTAAAAGTGCGTGAGGGGTTTTAGAGGCCGCGGGTGGCTTTTTTTCTTCATTATTTCACTTGTGAAATGTGAGAGAGCTAGAAAGGTGTGAGGAAAACCATTGTGCATCTATCCAAGGAGGAGAAAGCCAAGAATCTTGCTTCCATTAGCGCCAGCGGAGAGATCAAGATTTCCAGGTATGATCAAAAACGTTTTTTTTTCATTTGTTTGAAGTTTGAACTTGAAGATTTGAACTTTCTTTTTTTAATTTTTAGAGTTAGGGTAGGGTTTGCATTGTGCAATGTGCCTCTTCTTGTTGTTTTTGAATGGAAGATTCAATCATTCTAATTCATCTATCTCTTATTAATAATTATTTAACCTTTGCATTATCGTGTGTTTAT
>SNQJ01S0082444.1:14451-30863 GCA_010110895.2 Picea sitchensis
GAATCACTCAGATCCCCTACATTAGCTGTGAGTCTTTGCACTGTCTCCATGTCCTCAAGTCTTGCTCAGAGATCATGCATTTGTCTCTCTTTGGCTAGATCTGCCATCTGCGTGCCTCTTCTTCTCTGCACCTCCCTATCCTCTGGATCGGGTGACTGTCTTTCTCTCCTCAGTGGCATGGTGAATTTTCTTCTTCTCTACTACAGAAATAAAAGAGTCTTGCTGTGCTCTGATACCAACTTGACGACAGCCGCACCCGCAGGCACGCCACTCACACAAGATCTTCTCTCCCTCGTCCCGAAGAAAACCAAGGTTCTTCTATTTCCCTATTGGGAAATATGCTCCCACAGATATTCTCATGCAATCCCCCTCTCTTTACTTATCGGGGAATCACACTTCGCGACTTCACGATGTCAAAGATCAATCACTGGGCTCTCGAATCCACGAGACCCAATGACCAGTCAATGCTGAACTTCTCCTTTTCTTTGTCAGGATTTTCCCTATTGGGATATTGACACTCGTAGTGTCGAGCAACTCGTCTTACCGACCACCGATGCCTGATACGCCGAAAATCTAATGCACACGTGCGAGTTGACTTTTCTACTTCCCGTCACTTCTATCGGGATTTCGGACTTCGCGAGATCGCAAATCCTGATGTCAATGTCTCGGCACTTCTCACTGTGAAACCCCGATGACTTATGCCACCTGTCTTCCACTCTGACTTTTGTGGTCCCACACAGCTCTCCCGTCAAGATATCACGTTTCGCGACTCCAAGATGCAAAAGTATTCCGTCTCCAAAACCTCCAATGCTCCGAATCCTGACTTCCTTGAGTCTTTTCACATGCGTCCCAAATGATGGACGGTTCTGGGCTCGTCGGAATATCGCGGATCACAATATTGCAATTCCCATTGCAATAATTTGGAGCTTCGACTTACGAAACCCCGATCCACGATATGCGTGTGGATCCAACGACCCTCGTGGTCCTGATCAACGACTCCACCTCTCCTGAGCTTGGAACCTTTTGGGAATATGTCACCGTATCTTCCCTGCATCTGTCCAATATCTAACGGCTTATGGTGGTTCGTGAATTCTCCCTAGGGAATTCCAACCATCTGTTCCTTCCTCCACGAAGACTTGTTCCCCTGCGCGCAAACTTTCAGCGCCTGCTTGGATACTTCAACCACAACTTCTCTGTGTATTCCTTCGACGAATTCAAGGACCTATCCTTCCTGATATTTCCCACGAATTTCAAGTCCTTCAGGAAACTCCCTTGCGCGCACTCCTTGCGGCAACCCTTCAACTCCGTCTAAGTGTTGAAACTCTTCAACTCTGTGCACACTTGCAGAAGAAATCCTTCAAAGACTCACTTAGGTTCGCAACCCTAAGACTCTCACCTAGCCTACGCACTCCTTGCATGGCTCCTGTACCCAACTGCACCTTTGGGACGAATGAGACAAAAGTTACCTCTATCTGAACCCTCTGTTAATGCATCCCTTGCGGACAATTCGACTGCACTCCTTGCAGGAACCTCTGGCTCAAATAGAGAAACAATTGAAACTCATTCCCTCCCCCTCTCAGACTTCAATTCATACATGAAATCACATACACAACATATATAAAAGAAAATGTATGATAGGAAGCAAACATTCATGAGCCTCTCAACATTTAACATCAACACACAGAGAAAAGACACACAACCATGGATTTGAATCAGAACTCTTCTATTAATTCAAATGTATGTACATGGGTGTCTTACACAACTCTCTGCATGCTCTTCTCTCTGAATGATCTATCTATTCCTTCAGAATTCTTTATCTATTTCTGAATTATGTTACAATGCATAATGAGGGTGTCTATATCCGTTCTCCCTCCTTGTTTCTAAAACAGTCTAATCTATGAATTAAAATCCTATCTACCTGCATTAACTATATTGAATGTCGTCTATCTACTAAATGACGAGAGCTATCCGCTCAAGGTCCATTTACAATATACAAGTGCACCTCATCTTAATGGCTTATTTAATATTTGCGCAACAACTTCCAAGGTAATTTCAAAATTTGTGCTGGCTTATCCTGCTGTCTTCCACTTCCACGCTGGCTCGCTTGATGTGTTGGCGATTCTCCTGCATCACCTTAGGAAGTTGTTCTTGTTACATAGAGTTGTGTCCTCCTCTGTTTAGTTACTCTTCCAAACATATCGAGAATTTTTGGTGCCTCTTGTATCACAGACTTATGTCAATAATATGCTTCCTGAGTCTCATCATTTTGTTGTGCATTTTTCCAAGGGAATTTTTTCCAACCCGAGTTGGCCATTCTATAGTTGATCTCTTGACTTTCATGAGTCTTCTATCCCGAGAGTCCATTCAGGTTCACATTCAGAATCGATGAAGTTATATGTCTGATAATCGAGGTCCTCCAATATTTCCATGATGACATGTCGAATACCTCAGAGGAGTGAGTCTTACACTCCTATTACACTCCTACCTGAGTTTTGAAGATCTTGAATTTGTTTCTTGAGCTATGAAGTTATCATCTCCAACCATAGGCATTGATGCCTCCTGAAGAATTCTATAACATTGTGTATATTTTGATGATTTTGAGATGTATATCCATTGTGTATTGTTTGTGGCTACACTCTACATAGAAATTCATATTTGTCTCGTAGTCATGATTATTTTATATGACATGGATTTGTAGTGTACTTGATTGGAAACCATGCTTAGTTTATCCCAAGAATGGGAATTCCCACCTCGGAGATATTATCATTATTTTTCACATGACACACTTGTGAATACTCGTCTTGTACTCACTCGACTCCATGCCTTTCCACTGTATAAATATGCTATAATGTATTTCATCCATTAGTTTCTGTTCTGATTTCACACATTACGGGGCATCTGTTATAGTCCAAAATTCCACATCTATGCATCCAAGACATTGGCCCATCCATTTACATCCTTCAACAATAATACTGTTGAGATTTCCTTCTAAAAAACAACTTTTTGGATAATTTACATGCTCTGTCACACTATTAGCATGCGTACATATACATGTTTCATGCTAGTTAGCTTGTGTACATATGCGTGTTGCATGCTAGTTAGCTTGCATACATATGCTTCCTGCATGCTAGTTATCCCGCGTTTACCTCCAAAAACTAAAAAAAATATAAAAATTTCACATATTTTGACGGAGTTTACGGGCTATGAAGTGTTTTCTAACCATTTTTCCCCCTGTATCCCATCCCAAAACCAAATAACCATATTTTTCTCATATAAAAAAATGTCTTGGGGATTCATTTCTACATATGAACAAGAGAATAAGAAACCTTTTCCAAAATCCTTTCCCTCTCATTTCCCAAGTTTTTCATCTTTCTTTGAGTTTTATCCTCATCTTTCCATTCCAACCATTCTCCCTATGCAACACTTCCTTCTTCCCATGTTGTAAAGTTGGCTGTGAGAATTCTATGTGGGATTGGTGCACTTGGAGCCCCGAGAGAGGAGCCCAAACTTGGTTCATAGAGCGTTGTCCGTAAGAAAAGGTTTTAACCTTTCATCTTATATATGAATAAAAGAGATTATATTTGTCCCGAAACTTTATGTGTACATTTTCTTATCTATTTGATCATTAACATCTATATTTAGGATTTTAAGTGATTACTAGAGATTGTATATGTTATTGTGTTGTGTTCTTAATCTATTGTATGTCATCTTTGGGAGGAGATATGTGGTATAAGAGGAAACAACAAGTGGAGGAGGTCTACATCAACCATAAGGATTAAAGGTTATCTTCTTAACCTTATCTTCCTTCTCTCTTATCACTTAGTCTAGATTGTTTTGGGGTAGATTAGAGATAAGTTAGTCTTTTAAGGTAATTATCGCTCTGCCTATTCCTTATACCAAGTTTAAGGGGAATTTCCCCACAACACTTGTTGCATACAGAGATGATATTTGGTTATTGAATAACCATATCATTTCATATTTTCAAGTAATAAAGATATAGGTTTTGTTTCCTTAGCATTCTCATAATCCAAGATATTATAGATATATCTTTCATCCCAAGAGGAGTACCACCTATCTAGAAACACAAGAGGATTCATATCCTCTTGAGGTTTTCGTTTCGGTCCTGACGCATTCAAACCCTCTTGAGGTTGTCGTTTCAGTCCTGACACATTCAAACTCAAACATTTTTGGTGACCATACATGGGGGACATTTGTTTTCAATACATTTGAGTCCCTTCTTTGGATCAGATTTAAGAACTAGAGTCTCCATGGTTCAAGGCTTCGAAAAGAAAATTCAAAAAGACCGTTTCTTGTTCTAGATGAAAGGGATTTATAAAAGGATTATTGAAAGATGTTGAACCCTTTTATAATTTAAAAAAGACCCAAGAAGCACTGAATATTCGAGAGAGTGAACTCCCTCAAAACTCCATTGGAAAGAATCAAAATGAAGAATTTCATTCATGTCATGATGCTCTTTAAATTTCTTCATCAATCCCATCAATGGTTCTATGAGACTCAACAAAAGGGATAAATACCCAAAGTAGGAGGTGATTTCATAAAACTCCTTTAAATATACTAGAAGTAGATTTTCAAATGCCCGATATTTCTATTGAAATGTTTTCTACATTCTTTGGTGATGCTTCAGAAGATGCAGAGAAACACTTTTTTTAAGTTTAAAGTACATGCCATGATTTCAACCTCACTGAATAAAATGTTTCATCTAGATTATTTTTTGAAACTTTGCAAGGAAATTATCTTGAATGGTACAATTCATTAATACCTAACTCCATCACCACCTGATATGTGTTACAAGATTCATTTGAAGAAAAGTTCATCCTAAAAGTGAATTCGTATGTTTTTGTTGATGCTTTAAATTTTATTTCCCACCCACCCTCTCCCATATGGAAGAAAGATAAATAACTGACCAATTTTGAAGAATAATATAATAAAAGAGTGGATTAAATTTGAAATTCAAGTCATGCTGTTGAATACGAAGATGAAAATTTCAAATTACAAGAAGAAAATTTTAGCCTCTTATATACTCCATATGAAGATATTTCAAGCACCAAGTTTGAGAATGAAATTGAGGAGCCTCCACCAAATACAAAAGAATATTTCAGCCTTGTAATAAATTATGAAAAACCTCAAGATCTTTGACATCAAGAATAATTGGTGGAAGAAATTAATATTGAGAAAAATGATGAACAAGATGACCATTACATGAAGGAAAAGGCTTTTCAAGACTTGGTTGACAAATCAAGAATCTTCAATGTGGACATTGATAAGGAGAGAAATTAAAGAATGCTACGATTGGAAAATCTCCATCCAATCAAAGACAATAATATTTTTGAGTAGACAAGAATTGATTTCATTGAATTATGGTTCCAAAGATTTGTTGGAGAAATAACTCAATCAAGTCCTCAACACATGTTGTTCAACATTTCTCCAGTATATATTGAGAGTACCCCTGACTAAATGGTACAAGTTTGAATATGTTCCATTGTAATGGATTTCATTCCAAAGATCATGTAAATTCTTAAACGATTCCATTGGAAATCTACCTATACCTAAGGTGTCTCTTTCTTCCAAGTAATATAGGGTAGTTAGATCATCTATGTACATATTTTGTTTCTTCAATTCAAGTTTTGTACAATAAGATAGTCCTCTTATTTAAATTTGAAGATAACTCCATTAAAGAGGAATAATTAAAGGAATCTATTTTAAATATGACTCAATATCCCAATGAATAAGGTGACTTCTCTTGAGATTTTGGTGTTCTTAGCAACCCACAAGGGGTCACTGTATCACAATTGGAGATAATTGTTGACAAAACTTTGGTCACCTATATGTTTTTTCTCTTGGATTAATAAAACAATTGATATTGAAAGAAGGAAAGTTTTTAAATCTTATAATTCCATGGCGTAGCCTTCAGTATCAAATTCATCATGCATTTTCTAGAATCAAAATATGAGTTTCTATGACCAAGATATGCATAATTGTTTCCATAAGTCCAATGAAAATATTACAAGAAGAAATGTGAACAATTTTACTAAGTGTCATGTTCTCCTCTCTTCTCTTCTCCCTTCACCTATTTTCATTCTTCTTTCATTATATACTTAGTCATTTTTCCCATTGCATCATCACTCCCATTTTCCCCTTACTATTTTCCACACCTAGACATTTTTCCTTATTCTCCTTCCATACTTGGATATTTCCAATTTCACATTCATTTTCACTTTTTATTTAGTTTCCCATTTATTTTTATGTTCACTACCCTCAAAATGCACCTTTGACTTCCACCACCTTCATAATGCACCTACACTTAGAATTTTCACAACTCTTTTTACTAGAATTTCAGACTTTATTAAAGGAATGTTTCAAGAATAAACTTGTACAAGAATTTGAAGAAGGGAAAAACCTTAACAACTCAAGTAGTTAGAAGATCTCATTTTAACAGAAGAAGAAGGGATTCATCGAAGTTTGGAATAATTAGAATTATCAGAGGGGAGGGGGAAAATATCAAAGGAAGAAGAAGGTACATCCATGAATATAAAACCAAGCTTCTGATAAAAGAAAATATAACTCCATCTTCACCACTATTTCTACTCTTCTACACCATTTCTCATAGTTGTATGCTTGAGTCTCTGAATTGGGCACAAGGATGAGTTCTTGAGTGTTCTTCTTGTATTCTTCCAAAATATTTTTCCTATATGATCATGGAGTATTTAGATCCATATGGATGACTGCCAAATATCTTGTATTGAAGAACATATTTTTGATGAATAAACTCCACAAAAAAATTCTTCAAGGTTAATTTTGATTGCATCTTATAAATTTTAGACTTAAGTATGAGGTATCTGAGGTTGACCTATGGAATTATCTCTTGATCTTGATAGTAGTACTCTTTTAAAATTCTTTGAGATGATCAAATTATTCTCTCCTATTTTTGGTGAGGAATACATGGATGCATTTATATATTATTAAGAAGATAGTGTAAGTGATGTTGATCACAAAGAAATTATGATGTTGAAGCCCTCCTTAAATCTTTTCAATTGTTTAAGGACTTATTGTTGCATACAAATACCAGATTAGGTTATTGAAAAACTATATCATTTCATAATTTCAAGCAATAAAGATCTAGGTTTTGTTGCCTTAGCATTCTCCTAATCCAAGATATTACATATATATCTTTTATCCCAAGAGGTATACCACCTCTCTAAAAATTAAGGAGGATTAATATCCTCATGAAATTTCCATTTCAGTCATGATGGATTCAAATGTCAACAGTAGGATATGAGGCTCTAAAAATTCCCTTTATCTCTTGCATTTTTCATGTTTTGATACATGAATTTTAAGTGTTTTTCGGGTGCCTTGTTTCCCTTAGTCAACCTATTTATTGTCATATCTTCTTCCACAAATTCAACCTCTTATAATTTTATTTCAATTACATTTTGGATGGAAACAAGGAAATAACATTGATATAGATGTAGTTTCCACATTAGTGCCCAAACATTCTTTCTTTCAATTTGGTTTCTAGTTAATATATATTTTTTGTATGTGTATGTTGTATTACCATGCACATGCATATGCTATGATATACCTAGTCTTCGCTTGAGAGAATGCATTCATTATAGACTCATCTAATATATTACAAAATATCACTAAAATTTATTGAAAGCATGTTTGATTGTTTGTGTTGTGTCAAGACATGTAAGAAATTATGAAATAATTTAGTGAGGATAATCAATGAATTTATTAAAAAAACAAAATTGGTCTCATGGCCTATTTTCTAAGGTTGAACATTTTGGTTATGAGATATATTTGTTAGCACTTCATCCAAAACTATCTAAATGATTTCCAAAATGGAATAGAAGACCACATTTTATTGCAACAAAATGTGAGGATGGGTTAACCAATTGAACTATTGTACAAATTTCCATGGATAGTAATCCCAACTAACAATATGGTTATTGTTGATACATTTGTCTTTTTGGATATAATATTCACAATTTCTACATGTTTTGTGTACACAATGAATTGAAATAGATTTTAAACAATTTTTAGAATATAAATACCCTATCAGAAGTGAAAACACTTTTCACTAAACCGTATGTATGGAAATTAAACCACCATAATTGGCATGTAATATTCCTTGTCTATATTTGAAATAGTAAATTTTAAATAGAGGTGATGAATACTGGGCGGGCCTCCTTAATAATATCTATGCAAAGTTGAAGTCTTTCCAATTTTTGTTTTTTGAAATAAGCAGCTATGTTGACAATATTTTAAAGGTTATTATAGTTTTCCTAAACTCTATTTTTGTTATTTTTGTATTGAGTATATCTCTTTAACATTGTATGACTCCAAAGTCAAGAGAAACGTCAGTTTATAAAGTTAATTTTAAGTGTATCTTTCCCAATCTATCCTTGATTGAATTCTCATTTATCATTAAAGATTTCCTAGCTAGTTTATGAGTGGAGTTGCATTCCAATATGCAGTTGAACATATGATAGAAATTACATATTGGTAGTTTCTAATGTAACATGACAATGCACATAACAATTTTTATTTTAGTTGGTTAAGAGTCTAAGAGCAAGAACGATGAAAATGTTTGGAAAATGAAATGATGGTGTTTATTTCTCGAGAACAATTTGAAGATAAAAACTAAATAAGGTTGTTTAGGTGAAAATTTCCCTTTCACAAGAAAACATATGTTCTTTTCTAGGAGAATGTCCTTCAATCTAGTCAGCACTCAACCACTTCTATTTGAGTAGTTCCACTCAGGAATTGTTTTTTAATCAAATTCTATGCTTTGACCTAGATATTGAAAAAAGAGTGTTGGGATTTAAAATAAATTATGTGTTATCATGTTCTCATATATTTTTATACTTATATGTAGAGTAGGATTCTTGATTTTAAAATGAGATTATCTTTTCCAATATTCCATTAATAGAGGGTCCAAATCTTCAATTTAATATTGTTTGACAATTTAGCAAATTGGTACATTATAAATTGGCATTTGAGAAAATGTTATAGATCTAGGGGCTCTATGGGATGAAGGAATAATGGGTGATAGGTAAGGCTCTACAATGTCATGGAGATTCATTCTTAAGTTTTGATCTACATGGTGTTGGGGCATGGAAATATTTATAGTTTGAATAGAAAATTGTGTTGAAATCAATAACTTTGTCAACAATATTAGTTATTGGGTTATCATAGGAAACATAAATCCAAGATTTGGATTATTAGTGAAGTGAGATGCATTTTGGGGTTATCAAAGTAAACTTCAATTCAGGATTTGACATTCTAGTGAAGTAAAATTCTTTATTTTTGATCTATTTGGGTGGGAAGAAAGAGATGCATGCCTATGTAACTTAGTACACATTTAGTTTATGAAAACTTTATAGATACAAAATCCAAATCTATTGTAGAGTACTAAAACACCCTTTTGAAATTTCAATAAGGCATTATGGATCAATGTTGTGACTTTAATACAAACTTTAATACAAACCCACTAGGAATAATCTTCCATCATTGAGTATTTTCAATTCTAGGATCTGTTTAAGGGTTTTTGTTCGATTTGGGTTTCAGTTTTACAAATTCATTTGAAACATTTGGTTATGGGTGATTGAATGGATATAAGAAGATGGATGGTGTATTGTTAAATACAATCACATATCATAAATATTTTCTTTTGCATGGTATTTTGGAAGTCTTGCATTATGAAGCAAAGGGATTTCCCATCATGGATATGGTATCAAAGAATATAAAGCAATGATTCACAATGTTTAAGACATGTAGAGTGATAATATAGAGGAGAGAGACAGAACACCACCATCATCATAATATTATCACCATTGATACTTATGTTTTGATCCAATTTGGAGGGGAAACTATTATGAAAACCTATATCATAAATGATGACCAAGATCCCATATAGAATGAACATTTTCATGTTGACCTATCTCATTATGAATTGAATTTGGAGTTCACTATTAAGAACAATAATTTTTTTGGAGATGAGTTGATAGGAAATATGGTGATCCCTTTTTAGAATGTTTCAAATGGCACCAAGATTGAGGGTTGGTGTTTGGTGCCTAATTACTATGGTAATTCAGTTAATTCAGATTCTAAATTGAGGTTGTTAATTTAGTTCCATCCATTACAAATCAAAACCTTGTGGAAATATGATGTTGGTTACAATTCTTATTAATATGGGGTTCACAATACTTATTTCCCTATTCATAAATTTGGGATGGTTTATGTTTATCAATATTCTCATGTCATTGATGGATTACTTATTGAGATTCGGAGGAAAGGTGTTGGAAAATGGAAAATGTTGTGAAGAGATCTACCATGCTATAATTGAAGTGAATCATTTGGTCTCGATTGTTGGATGGTCTATATATCATAAATTAAATATTGTGAGGGATCCCACAAGGTCATTGCAACTAGGAGGAGATATGAACTTCGGGAGAATTCTAAAATTTAAATATCAAGAAAAGTGTTTGTGTTATTGTATTAGTCTAGGATGATAAAAATTTACATGACAATATACTTATAAAAATGGAAGGAGTCATGGAACACATGAAAAACAATATTCAAGCACTCATTGATTCAATGTGTGATGGGTCCATGTTATGAAAGTAGTAAACCGAGTTGGTTCAAACAATAGGTTATGGGTACTGTATATACTTAGAATTAGAAAATGTGATTGAGGATTCACAATATCATGGAAACTGCATAAAATTTACCTCATTTATTCATGGACTTGATCATTCTGATGGTCATTATGACACTCTTGAGCATTTGTGTTTCAAGGATCTTGGAACTGATTACAAAAAATATTATCATAATCTTGCTTTTACAACAATTGATGATTCACATGGTCCAAGTAAGCCATGGAATGACATAAACTCTAAAATAGTTTTTTTGAATGCATATGACATGCTCACAAATTTTGAGCAACATTTGCATAAATCAACAATATTACATAGCTTTGGTAAACATTTCATGAAGGTTTCTTCTATATATACTGATGATTCTCTCACTAAATTTGAAAATTTCCCGTGGAATTTTATCTGTATTCATAAATAAAATATACCTTATGGTGATCCTAATCTATGGGTTTTATGTTTTCAAGTCGATTGATTCGGGACTGGTGAAATGATTTCCAAAGTTTGTTTAGGAGGCATAAAACCAAAACCTTTTTTTTTGAAAGAAATTTCTACTTGATAAAAAAAATTGACATTGAATATGTAAAATCCATTCGTTCTACAAAATACTATATTTACATTGAAAACCAATATTTTTGTGATCATGTTACAATTTCCCTCAAGCAAAAATGCAGGAATGTTTGAAGATGTTGATGATGTGGATACCTATAATAGAAAACCTCATGAAAATTATAAGGACAAGAGGATTATTTTGAAGATGTTTATGAAGGGATCATGTGAGTTCCCATGAGGCATTGGTTGATTAGTTGACATCAAGAAAGTTGATGGAAATCCTGTAGGTAGGAAAACTGGTCATGCTAATATGGCAAGTCACCTAAAAGGAATTGGGTAAGAATTTCTTCAATCATGCTTGATATCTTCATTGACATGTTTATTGTTGGCAATATGGAAATACAGGTTTGCATTGATGGCATTGGCATTGACAATAGATCTTTGATGATGATAATAACATTGATGGAATTGGCATTGCCAGTATTGAATCTACTGCATAATAATGAATGGAATAGGGATACTAATGTTGCATAGATTTTAGATGTGTTGACATTATGGTGACTGTGATGAAATTGACAGTGTTACATATATTTAAATCTCAACATCTAAAATAGAGAAGAACACGTTGACATTATGTTTCCTATGATGACATGTCTATGTTGATAGATCCATTGATGAGGTAGTATGATGAAAAAGCAGATGGTTGGCATTGACAGATAAGAAATGTTCATTGAGCATAGTAATGAGAAGACCATGCCTTAGGGTCCTCAAAATTATTTTCTAGCTATTGTGCAAAGAGGTTGTTCCAGTAGCACCAAACAACAATTTGATAGAAAATGAAAGGGACCAAGGTGGATATTTCTCTATGCTTAGCATACCTGGAAGTAGGTTATCCCTAAGAAGTCTCATTGTCCATCATTAGAGAATCAGAATTCGGCCTCCTGAAGAAAGTATTGCATTACATGAGATCATTGAAGTGGGACAACTTGAAGCTTCTCATCATGGTGGCATGCCATGGTATAAGAACCAAAAGAAACAACGATACGATGGTTGAGTTAAAGATTGAAATATATCTATTGTAACACAAATCCAATCATATACACAAAACAAAATATTTGATGGTGTTAATGGATATCTTTGTGATACGAAGCATGGCCTATATCTGTTACAAAGCAATGGCTATCATGGAAGTTCGATGGGTAGCAATCGATCTACACAAGAAGCATAGGATGTGAATATTTGTAGCAGAATCCATTGTGAAGACTGATAAACCATCATATCAAGTGATCGACGGTGTTGATTGATTCATTCAATGGGATTTATCCCACATTGGAAGTGTGGAAAGGTTCATATTGGTTTAGAAAGACTGTCCTCACTATGCCTATTCAACGTGTAGTGAAAATTTATGCCTATTCACATGAGGATCACTAGCCTGGAGCCTGAGACGATCTGTCAGTCCCCTTACCTTATGGAAGAAGTGACAACAATAGTTGATTTATCGAGGAGATGATCTCGTCTGTTGGATTAATATTTTTTTATATATGTTGGCATGACGGTCATATGAAGTGATCATGGGATTAGGTGCATTCGTTATTTCAGTTGGTGGTAATACTTCCATTTTTATCGGAGTCTTTGGCATAACTCTAAGTCTATAGAATCACCAAGTTTGCTACCAAATGAATATAAATTAGGATGTCGAGACTGTTAATTTGTCATAATATGTAACAAAATGATAAAACTAGAGGTTCACCATGTTCAATAAAACCCTGCATAACACCAAAGATCTCACACTATCACGATTTCTGTAAAATGACAAAGATCATGGCGAAGGTGGATCAAACGAAGAAGATAACATAGGCTATTAAAACTCCCCCATAACTGCTGAAAGGTTTACATGTTGTCATGTCCATATGATCACCAAATTTAGTAAAACCTCGCAAAAACACAAAGACAGTAACCTACATGAAGAAACAGTTAGATTGAATCTCAGTTAAATAATTCATGCATTAAAAGATGGAACTAAATCAAAGAATAATGGTAATTGTGTTATTAATAATCAATGGTAATTAGTTATGTAATATTAAATGAAGAGATGTGATGTTCATGAAAAGTTGTGAAATTGAATGAACAAACATGTTGTTTTGATGAATAGTTATGTTGAAGACATTTATAAGTGTGTTGAGATATGAAGGAATTTGAGTGACTGCAGCAAAGATATTGAAGATCAAGTACAATAAGAGACATATCAGAAGTCATGGTATCCAGTGCATGATGCATAAGATTTATGGATTTAGGAATAGAGGGTGTCTAGTAGGTGCGAGGGAAGGTTGGAGTCTGCAGGGGAGTAGGTGCTTCCTTCTCAGTTGTAGCTAACTAAATAGGGGGTTTTATCCTCCTACTAGTTGGATATGGTGAATAGGTGTGTTGGTGCATCTTGATCAGTGGGTTTTTATCTAAAGAGGAACAAAACATCTTCCTTCTATTGTAACTTGTAAAACAAATTTTTGCAGTTAATAGAAAAGTTTTTGTGGTTTTCCCAATTGGGTTCCACGATAAAACATTGTGTTCAAATTTTGTTTGCATTTCAGAAATACATAATTAACAAAAGTAAAAATTTGATAAAATTATTGTGTTCCTGATTTACCCCCTGCTCTCACTGACAGGATCTGATCCTTCAATTGGTATCAGAGCAGGTCTCTTCACTAAAACATTTAATCACTTGAAGAGAAATATACATTAGAATGGATCAACAATTGAAGATGTCATTAAAAGTCCCCCTATTTGATGGTGAAGTCTATGTTTTCTATATTATTAGAATGAAAATATATGTTATGTCCATTGGACTGGAAGTATGGACATTAGTTGAAAAAGGATATGATGTTCCAAAAGTCACTCCCATAGAAGAAGAAGACAAGAAGAAAGTTTGGAAACATGCAAAGGCTTTAAACACACTACAAGCTAGATTGACTAAGAAGATCCTTCCTAAAGTACTAAACCGTAAAAATGTAAAACAACTCTGGGGTAAATTGGAAACTATATATGTAGGAGATTCCAAGGTAAAGAGGGCCAAACTTCAGAATTTCAAAGTACAATATGAAGTTCTAAAAATGAAGGATGAAGAAAATATCTCAGAGAACTTCGAAAGAGTTGATAATATTGTTAATGCAATCAGAGGTTTGGGAGTAGAAGTGTCAAACAATGAGTTATTTGAAAAGATACTAAGAACACTAATACTATATAATTCTAAAGTGTCCACTCTTGAAGATCGAGAGAATATAGATCAACTCACCATGGATGAATTGTATGGAATTCACATAGCCTATGAGTTAATATTAGGTCATGAGAACCTCCCAAAAGGAGAGGGAACCTTCAAGGTGCTCAAGAAAAAACCTCAACCCAACCATCATGAAGAGTTGGATGTAGAAGAAGCAAATTTTATTAAAAAACTTCAGAAAGGATCAGGGAGGTACAAAGGAAAGTTGCCTTTCAAATGTTTTAATTGTGGAAAAGTTGGCCACTTTGCAGCCAAGTGTCCCTATCCAAAGGAAGACCATGAACATGAAGACACAAATAAAAAATACGAGAAGAAGGGAAAACCCCACTATAAGAAAAAGTATTACAAAGGGAAACAAAATTTACTCAAAAGAAGAAAACAACAGTTCATCAGAGTGTTAGGGTCCTAACCCACACATAGGTAGAACAATATATTTGGATGTAATAAAGGTTAATATTAATAAGGCCTTTCAATAAAATAGAACAAGGCGGATGTAAGAAGACCTAATAGAAGATTCCACTTCTAGAAGGATCTTCCTCTAGATGCTTCTTTTTAGTATAAATAGGAGTCGAGGGTATGAGAACCCTAGCTTGGATATTATTGTAATAGAGCTCTGCTCAACTGGAAGTTGCCACCTCAAAGAGGTCCATGAACATTGCTTTCAGATTCAAAGTGTTATTTATTTTTTTGTTCTTATATCATTTCAGTGTTATTGTGGTGAATGTTCTAGTTATATTGCTATTATTTTGCCATTACTAGAATTTTATTTCTATTCTGCATACATTTTATATCTCGTATATTACAAGTGGTATGAGAGCACTTTCCTCGGTAGAAAGTGTGGGTTAAATTTTTTTCAGGGTAGAGACGTATTCCAACATCTTTAAGCCACATAGATCTGTCATTACACGCATAAACCCACGGTTGAGGGATTCATACACACAGGAAATACAAGTGGTACTTAAGCACACATTTGTTGGCCACCCTTGTAACCCTTGTTGGTACCCCTTTGAGTGGTAGCGAATCAGACAGAACCTATGTACGGATCGGTCTAGACTACCAGAATCCCTCTTTAGATCAACCGACCAGTCGCATGATTGCTATAGTGTCACCGAGAGCAGCACTCGGGAAGATACTCTCTAGTACCTAGGTAGTCAGGTAGAATGGCTAAGGGTATGGTCTATCCTCCTTAGTTAGTGCCCTGAGATATTGGGTTGAGTACTACTGATGGACCCTGCACATATATCAGAGATTTATAGCACAGGGAAAACCCTTGTCTGCAGAACCCTTGAATACCTAACCCTTGGGGACAAAAACATAAACAAATTAAAACAGACAAGATCTATTGTCGTGCAACTGTGTCCGGGTTTCCAAGTAAATACACATTTCTTTCTGGTTAAGCATTTGGGCATTTCCTCTCTGTAGTATTCTTTAGACCGGACATAAAAACCAAAAAATAAAAATAAAAGAATCTGGAAAAAATTTCACCATTATTTCAGCCCTATTACTTTGGATTCATCTCTTCGCCCTTATCACATTCATCCTTATCATTTTTTTAGAAAATGTTTTTTACCCCGCCTGCCCCTTTTCAGTTCCCCCATCCTCATGGCCCATACTCATAGCCAATACTTGGAAGCTCGCTTCAACACCTTGTAGTCTAGTCTCATTGAGACCCAACAAGAAGTGAAACAACTCAGTGCCAATGTCGTCGCCATCAATACAACCATGCATTCCTCAATGGGTGAAATCAAACAAGACCTCACCACCCATCTTGAATCAGTTTTTTCGGAACTCTGCACCAAACTACATATCCCTACAGATAACCCTTCCTCTTCTTCACCCCCACATATTGAAGGTGACCATTCCTCTCATTCCCATACCTTGTAGAACCATCACTTTCAACGTGACCTACA
>SNQJ01S0082445.1:8939-44116 GCA_010110895.2 Picea sitchensis
GAAGAAAAAATTGCCTTATAAAAGTATATTGTAATTTCATTGTAAATATGGACCGTTCATTATAAGGTCGCAGATCTAACGGTAGAGATTATGTTAGGGTTTTTTTCCCTAGAAGGCGACCCTCTTTTATGAGGGAAATGTATTGCGGCTATGATTGATGGTGAATATTGTATTCTGAGAGAGGAGACTGTGAGAGAAAGAAGAGGAAGTTACAAGGGGTTTTGCTGTAGGTTGTATCCCTTCATTTGTTGGATAATAATAAAGGAAGGACCTGGCAATTTATATGGTGGACGTAGCCCACACTGGGTGAACCAAGCAAATCTATGTCTCTCTTGTATTGTGTGTCTTCTGTGTTTTGTTTCTGCATTTGTTTTATTTTATTGCTCCGCGGTCCTGTTTTTCTAATATATATATATATATATATATATATATATGGATAAGTAATCAATGTATGAATTAGTAATCAAGGTTATAACATTCATAACAAAGCACATGTAACCAACATGATCCTCATACCCACAAAACTGTTCTGTATTGAAAGTAAATACCAACAACAATTATCAATAATGCCTCAACCACCCATTTATCACATCAAATGAAACCAAGACTACATCAAAAAATGTAGGACTGTGTATGCCACATCACAAAAGAAACAACATATGAACATAACATGTCTATCCTTGCTCCTCTAGTCTACAATGGGGTCCCACCTACTAGTATTATATTACTATCATAATTAAATAATAGCGCTTTAGCAATCCTTTGCGGGTGGAAATCATCGTTGTGATTTTAATTGTCAACAAACTGGCGACTCCACAGGGAAATATGTTTCCAACAGATTAAGAACTCAAAATGTCTAGTTTCACAGACCAGTAACATCAGATCAAGAAGATATACATCAAAATGATTATGCAACAAGGGGGAAGTGAGAAGATTTAAGGGAAAAATGACCGGGAATTTTGGAATAACTCATGGAAAGTGTTAAGTATGAGGGGGTTTATCCCTGTAAGAATAATCATTCAATTAATCATAGTAAAGTGTTCTTGACTTCAAGGAGAAATTTTTTCTGATATGCTCTTTTGAATATTGAAATGGATGGAATAAAAGGAAAGAAGAGGAGGGATAAAACCAACTATCTTATAAAACAACAGTTGAAGAAGATAACAATTTCAATGATGCTTCCAAGGGGAACATCATGACAATTGTGTAACTTGATTGTTATTGATTAACAATAATTTGCAGAATAGCATCGTTGTGGAAAAACTGATCCAAATTTTTATTTTGACAAGAAATGAAGTCAAATAAAACAAAATGGCAAGGAAAGACATAACATAAATGAAACAACATAATTGAATTAAACAAAAATAAAACAACAAAAATGTAGAATCGAAGCGAATAAAACAAACTATAATACAAAAAACATTCCATACATCGTTAAAACTTTTAATTTGGTTCCACGTAGTGTTTTAAGTGGGAACCGTTAGTGATATAGGAAAACAATCGCTCTTGTAAGTCCTTTAGGGTGTAATAATTTTCCCCAGGACAAAAGAAATCTTAAAAGGACCAACCATAACTTTTGTAACTTTTAATTCCTTCCTCTTCAGCATGAGTTGAATCCTGCAATAGTACCTTCTCATTAACTTTAAATTTGACAACCTTGACACTTTTATTGAAATATATTTTAACAATATGTTGTCTTCTCTTTATATTATACAAGGAAAACTTCGTGTGCTCCTCTAAATCCAAAAGTGCATTCATTCTTTGAGAAACATTAGAATAATTTAATTCTTCAACTTGTAGAATTAACCTTAGAGAGGAAAGTTCCATCTCGATATGCAGAATGAATTCTTGACCATAAACAAGTTGGAAAGGAGTGCAAACAGTGTTCACCTTGGTGGTAGTGCAATATTCCCAAAGGGAATAAGTGAGGAGAGCATGCCATTGACGAGACTTATCTTTAGTGAGCCTCTTGATAATTCTAACCAGATTCTTGTTTGCAGACTCGGCCTGCCCATTACCTTGGGGATAATAAGATGATGAGGTAAAATGTATAACCCCGAATTTAGCTAAAAAGTGGGTCAACTTAGTAGAAATAAAGGGAGGACCATTGTCTATAATAATTTCTAAAGGAAGTCCAAATCTAGAAAAAATATTAGTTTCAAGAAAATAAATCACTTGCTCATCCTGTGAATGCTTAAGTGGGACAACTTCAGTCCATTTCGTAAAATAATATGTAGTTGTCAAGATAAAAACTTGCCATGATGAAGATGGAGGATTAATAGGACCAATAAATTCCAAAACCATTTTGAAAAAATAAAGTCAGGGAGGACAGGTTGTAAAGGCATATCAGAAAGACGTTCTTTCCCAGTGAACTTTTGGCACTTGTCACAAGATCTCAAAAAATTATAAGAATCACAAAAAATTGAAGGCCAACAATACCCTTTCCTGATAATCTTAAAAGCAGTGGTTTTAGCAGAAAAGTGACCTCCTACATGAATAACAAAATTCGAAGAACCATGAGTCTCTTGCAACAATTTATGTGCTTCCTCATTGTTCACACAACGAAGTAACATATCATTGGCATATCTTCTAAACAATAAGTATCCTATAATTATGTATCTAGCAGATTCAAGGTAGATCCTTCTTCTTTGATGATTGTCTAAGTTATCTGGACATCTTTGATTTTTCAAATAATATGCCAGATCTTTATACCAAGGATGTTCAGACATAGGAAGGATTTGATTGTCAATGTAAAACATTGTTGATACAGAGCTATCATGTTCATCAATTTCTTCACTCATTTCAACATGCTTAGCTAAGTGAAGGGATAAGTCATGTCCCTTGATAGTTTTAGAAGTCATGATAGTTAGATCATGCTCCTAAATATTGGCAAGACAATGTGCAATCTTTCCTGAAAGATAAGTCTGTGAGAGTAAAAAATTGACAAGTAAAGGAACTTTTACCAGTGCATGCTTAACTAAGATGAAATGGAAAAAAATTCAACAGATTTAACAAGAGAAAAAGCATGCTTTTCAATAAAAGAATATTTAAACTCATCATATGAAAAGCTTTGACTCATGTAAGCCATTGGTTTTTCATTACCTTGGTCATCACCTTGCAAGAGGATAGTAGAAACGACTTCCTCTGTGGCATTAGTATATATCACAAATTCTTTCTCAAAATTTGGCTTCGCTAAAACATATGCATACATGATTTCTTTCTTGATTCCTATGAAATCATTTTCGACATCATCTATCCAAGAAAAAGAATGATATTTCTTAAGGAGATAGTGAATTGGCTTGACCATTACAACAAAATCAGGAACAAAACTACATACGAAGTTAATAACACCCATAAAGGCTTCAACCTCCTTCTTGGAAATATGAGCAGGAAGATTTAGGATAGCAACAATCCTTTCGGAATCAATGCTTATTCCTGAATTCGAGACAATGTGTCCAAGGATCTTTCCCTTGGTAATGCCAAAAATAGACTTAGAAGGACTTAAAGAAATGACAAATTTCCTTCATCGCATGAGAATCTATCTAAGATGACCAAAATGATTTGATCGGTTTTTTGAATACACAGTTAAGTCATCAAGATAAATTTGAATAATTTTACTGATCAAATCGTCAAAAGTTATTTGCATAGCTCTTTGAAAAGTAGCACCTGCATTAGATAAGACAAAAGGCATACTTTCATAAGAGAAAGTTCCCCAATGAGTAATAAAAGTGGTTTTATATTTATCTTTCGTTTTCACCTTGATTTGATTGTAACCAGAAAACCGTCAAGTAAGGACATCATATCTGACCCTGCAACTTGCTGCAAAATCATTTCCATATTAGGGAGAGGAAAATGGTCTTTAATGTTGGCCCTATTTAATGCATGAAAATAAATGCATAATCTGATCTGACTTGTTTCTTTCCCAATGAGAACCAAATTAGAAACCCACTCAAAATACTTAACAAGGAAAATTATCCCATCCTTCAAGAGTTTTTCCAACTCCTTCTGAATAGTTGCTTCTAGTGTAGGGTTAATGGGTCTTTGTTTTTTCCTAACTATTTTTATGCCTTCCTTGATAGGGATGGCATGTTGTATAATAGTAGGATCCAAACCACGAAGACCCTCATAAGACCAAGAAAAAACATTTTGAAATTCACCAAGCAACTTAGTGAACTTCAATTTTTCTTCATCAGAACATTGGGCACCTATTTTAACATTCTTTGGAGACTCAGGTGTTCCAATGTTCAAGGAAATGGTTTCACCCACTTTCCTTTTTGACTCTTCTTTATATTTTTATTTGTTGCCTAAATCACTTGATGAAAATGAACTTTCTAGAGGAGTCAAGCCCTTAGGAATTTTGTTATCTTCCATGGACATAATTTCCTTAGGATTATAAGGTTCATTTTGAATGAAAGCACATATTCTCTCATCACTAGGGAAAACCTTAAAAGACTCTATATTGTCAGGGATATGCATATGATACAAATATTGAAAAGTGTAATAAAGTCTTTATGGCAGAAGTTTCCGAGTAGGAGAGGCTGCAAAAAAACTAACCTATCAGCCATTGAATTCAATTCCCTTTTAACATGATTGGTGTTGAAAGATAACAAGTTCGAGATAAGTGCCCAAACAATTTGGGTGTAGCATTTCCTTAACCTGTCTCTAGGAGAATATATCATACGTACAAGGTTTACAACAAGATTAGAATCCCCCAAAAATGTAAGGTGACCAAAACCTAGATTATAGGCATTTTCAACGCCTACCAGTAACGCTGCCAATTCAATAACATTGTTTTTGAAAACAAACTCTAACCTCTAGGAAAAGTTATGAATTTTGACCACATAAGAGTACAAGATAATACCAACTCAGTTTCCTTCATTGGAACATGAACCATCAAAGTGCATATTCCACATCCCATCCTTTATGTCAATTTGTTCCAAGGGAGTGTTGTCCTCATCAACAAAGATGGATTACACTCCTAGGTACTCCTCGATATAATTCACATTAGGTTGTGGGATGCTTTATATGTAAGGTGAATTTCTCCCCTCCCTTAATACTATGATGTTTTTACCATTTTGAGGAACGGATAAGTGTGTCCCGTCAAGTGAGAGGTATCCACCCATCAAATATTTCCAATATATTCCTAAGATGATCTATAAATTACTCATTGGCATATCAATTACCTGAATATCAAGGGTTTTCCTTATTTCAGGATGCACACACAAAACCAAGGTCATGTCCTTGATTTCACCTATGGTTGTTTGTTGTAAACTATTATAAGAGAGCATGCTTCTGGAGTTTTCATTTGTACAAGACAAACCTATATATTACATAATAATATTCGACATTACACTTGGGCCCGAACCATCGTCAATGAGACAACAATGGGAAATCTTGTCCATAATCTTTATAGAAATATTAAATGGGGGGTTTTTTATAGGGTGCCTAAAGTTATGTACACCTACTTTATTTACAGTTGAATCCTCTTCATATACCTCTTCAAAGAGTTTGGCTATAATGGAAGCTTTTCCTTCCATACAAATTTTCATATGCTTTTGTTGCTTAGGGACGAAAACCATGTCCAGGAGGGTAGCATCAACTTTAATATTATCCAATTTATTGAGAATGTTGTATTTGGAAGAGGGAAGAGGGGAGGTAGTTCCTTGACTGTCAGGAGATTTAGAAACCTAAACAGTATCAGCTGGTGAATATTATCTTGTGCTTGAAGAAGTGCGAGGATGATCATATTTACCTTTTGGAGCATAGGATTTATTCTTAGTATTTATGATCATAACATCCTCTGGCTCTACAAAGTCTAGGACACCAATAGTAGTTTAAGGTATTTTACCAAATATTTTATCTTTGGCACTCTTCCTTACTTCACATGTACTTTCCTCATGGTTTTCCTCACAAAAGTTACACCAACTACAAGGCATGATAGCTTTAGGTTGAAAGTTATTTTCATTAAGATTCTTTAAAGGTGGCGAAGAAGAAGATGAGGCCCTAGGGGTAAGAGAGGGGACGTTTCCTTTCTGTTCATACGCTATCATTCAATTATTCATGTCTTGTACAAGATGTAAGAGGGTGGACATATCCATCTGTTTAACTAAGTCTCCCTTAGGAAGATTTTTTATTTCGAGTTGTTCTTCATACTCTAAACAAGTATGCATAGTGGAACCAAGGTTATCAATGGCCTTTTCCTCAAGCCTATGATGGTAGGGGGACAATAAAACATTATATTAATGCATGAAAGAGGCTTGGTTTTGAGGGTGAATGAGTTCAGGGATTTGGTTGTATAATTTGGTGAAACACAAGTTGAAATACTTGATAGTTTCACCATCCTTAAGTGATGTTATTGTACTCTTGTAACTGCTCAGATGGGATTTTGGATTTCCCATAGGTAGACTTGAACCAATAGAATAACTCCTCCCAAGTAGAAATAATATTAGGAGGAAGGTCAAAGAAATCGGCCGCAACCTTCCCTTCAAGGGAATTCACAGATAAGCGCATACAAGTGTCATTGTCATTGGCTCCTATGTTGTGACATGCATTAGAAAATGCCACCAAGTGTTCATTCGTAGTGATTGTGTTATTCCCTAAAAACCTAGGAAGATTCTCTTTGAATTTAGGAAGTGGATAAGTAGTAGGTGCTAGGTTGAGAGGGGAGGAAACATGCCACTAGTAGTTGAATCATCTTTTTCAAACTGAAAAAGACCATACTTTTTTATGACTTTTGTGGGGTTTGTAGTAGATTGGATAGGGACTTGATGACTATAGAAACTACTAATCACTGACGAGGTTGAAGGTTGAGATGAAGAGGCACCTCCAGTGCCACTAGAGCCACCACTAGATGCCATATTGTTAATGATAGGTGTTTGCACCCAATTCGTCACCTTGTGAGCAAATAAAGGGTGCTTACATGCCCAGTTGGGCTCTGCTAGGCATGACAGCTGTAAAAGGAAAGGTTAGAAAGAGAAACTACAAAGTTATAAACAAGAATTAAACTAAAACAAACTAAAACTATGAGCATATAGAAAGAGAAACTACAAAGTTATAAACAAGAATTAAAACTAAACAAACTAAAACTACATATATGGAAAAATGAAAAATAAATACAAATGGACCAATATCACCAATGTATAAGATGATTTTATTGATGAAACTAAAGGCACCACGAAGAAAGGGGACTTGGGTCCCTTTTCTCCAATGAAAGGCTCTTGAGGCCCCTCACAAGCTTGCTCTCCCATTAAAATGAAAAGATGAAAAATGTGGTGAAAGAACTCCCTAGCTTATTCACCAAGAGAGAGGTGGATAGCTCTTGTGAAATTATGCCTATGCGTTCTTGTCAAAGAATGAGTCCCTAACAATCTTGCCAAAGATAAAAATACATGGTGGAATTTCTTGAGAAAGTGATGGTTCTTCATGGCTTTTTATAGCATGGTATTGGGTGATTATGTAACCCCTATGAGGTGTGAAGAGGGGCCTTTAGGGCTCACTAGGTCTCTTTGACCAAAATTTACTACGCGGATTGAGCCCAGATTTGGTGTCAAATCGATTTGGGATCTGATCCATTAGTGGTTGGGAGGCCTAACACCCTTCACAACAAGCATTGCTTAGCAAAGGGCGCGAAGTTTTTCGCCCAACAACCGACATCGTGGTGCTTATGCTGCCGCGATTGCACGCTATTGTTACTGCCGTGATACGCGCGGCCAAGACCCGTGTTTTAAAGCTCTTCAATTTTTGACTGATTTTTATAGTTTTTTTACCTTTTTGCCATGCCGTGGAATTAATCTTGTGCCATGAATGACGCGCTCTTCCCCGCTTTTGACGATGCGAGTTCTGGTCGCCATGCGCGACGAAATTTCAGTGATAATAGATGCCCCCGATGGATGAGGTTAGAAGCATAAAGATAGCCGAAATTCATCATCGCTTCTTTAATCGAGAATCCATGTTGTAAGGAGAGCAAGAGGACCGCAGAGAAATCCTTGGGAGAAGAAAGAACCTGTAGAACCCGACCTTCAACAAGGTGCGTAACAATATACACCGCAACGAACGAGGGCGGCATGCCCCATGCTCGTATGTTGTAACTCTAAAAAAAAGATGATGGAAATGTTGATGGTGACAATCGCAGCAAATACCAAGGGCGTAATGATAATGGCGAAGACACTATGCAAAGCGAAACATTTGTTGAAAATTAGCAATGATCGCAACAAAGCAAACAGGATGATGCGTAGTGATGCATTCGCTAAGTTCACCGGTCTTCACAACTCATAATAATAACGCATTAGTCGTAAAGTAAGACCCACCACAACATAAGAAAGTGTTGACGCATCGTTATGGGGTCAATGACACCGTGGGATAATGGTGTTTCCCCGTACGTCCGAGATCTCTCATTGAATGGAAAATTAGAATCAAGATACCGCCGCCTCTTCTGGAAAATTGTGTTGATGTCGAATGTTATGGGGGCCATCGACAGCAGCACACTTTTTCCAGAAGCAAAGGGCTTCGCAGGATCTACTGTGGTGGTGAAGTGGAAGAGGTACATGGACTAAGTCAAGAAGTGGGAAGACAACAGACTGTCCTTGGTTGGAGGGTATATGGAAAGGCGTATCAGAATCGCGGACAAGATCAAGTGTCGGGACTACAAGATCAGGATAAGTTGTGCCAGAGGCGGATTAAGGTGAACAAATTCGTGAGATAAACGTAAGTGACCTGCGGAGTACTCAAGATATGGACGACATCATGAGGGTAGATGATAAGTAATGCCCAACCAAGGGTGACATGGGTTGCGGTGGCCAAAAAAAAGGAAGTAGGTCGCCAACAGTGACGACAAAAGAAAATGTAATGACTGAAATGTATGTGTTTGTACAATAAATAATGAATAATTTTAGAAAAATGTACAAATATTTAAACGGTGCCCTGAACAGGAAATGAGTGCCCCTGTGGAGGGCAGCCGATGTCTTGAATAACAAATGGAGGGTGGGGCCCCATTGGTGAGTTTCTCGGTGTATGAGATAGGTGAATGAAGATAGGTTTGCATATGAGCAAACTGATGGTGGATGAAATGGTTGGTTTGTGATCCTGCGGAGGTGTAGGTCAAAAAGAACATAACCATAAAGCCGAAGCGAGCCGAGTCCATATGGGAAGCTAGCAAAATGAGGAGAAGAAGTATGTGGTTAATTGCGACATGATGTAAGACTACAAGGACTCCCATCCATAAGGGTATCGAAGAAATCAACATGAGTGGTCAAAAGGCTAAAAGGCAGCAAGCAGGAATGGAACAACCTATGTGGGTGAGAATACCGGGTTACGCATCTAAAACGGAAATGGAGGTGCGAGCATCACCGGCAGGGCCGGGAAGGGGATCCTAAAGGCCAATATCGAGGGTGTGACTGGAAATGTAAAATGAAATACGCCGAGACTACGCCGCGTCAATATATACCCTCATGGGATGATGTAGGTGATCGATGACCGCAATTGCGTACGTAACGTCCAAATACCCAAAGTGAACTATATATCCGGAAGAGCATCAAAGATATGAGAGAATGTATCGACAAACAGACTCATGCGATGTGTACCGGACTACGATATGAAAAAATGCGCCTACCAGGGATGAAAAGGCGACCCGTGGACGTACCGACGAGGGCTATGGATGTTGATCACGTTATCAAGACGGGTTTTGTCAAATGGACACCGGCCCGTAATGTTGAGTGGAAGTCAAGCAAAGGCCCATATAGTCAGAGGGCCCACATTGCCACCCTCATTTGTACCGCCGCTACAATGACCGACAAGCGATTATAGAGGAGATTTGGAGTTTTAGAGAGCATGGGGTATCCGATTGGCGGTGTGCGAGTACTAGGTTAGTGGTCTAAGCATCCTACATAGAAATAGGTTTCTAATCTTTGGGCAGGGTAGGTACGGGGTCGCATAGGTTTAGAGGGGAAATTTCATAGGATGTGGGCCCACATGCGCTGGATGCATCCAAGAAGGCGCCGCGACGGTGCTGGCCTCCGCCCATTGATAAAAAATGCGATGCGCGGTTTGTGAGAATTTAAGGCGGCCCCAGGGCTACCGTAGAACAGCGCCGCGATTAGCGCGCCAGATGATAGAATGCGCTGCTCCTCGAAAGCACCATATTTGACAGCACCAGAGCCGCGACTCCAGCAGGTGCAAACAGAAGCGATACTGCGGGCGCTACCGGTGATAGCTTGAACAGTGCATGTGTACTGCAAGTGGTAAAAACGCGCCTTTGAGGCAATTTTTAAGGGTAAAAAATGAGCCCTTTTAATGCATTCGATGGTTGCATAAGCTAACAGGACTCCTCGCGGTTATGTGCAGTGGTTAAGTAGTGACCATGGATGCTGTGGCTGAACGGACTCTGCCTACAAATATGCGGATGCGTGGCCAATGCGTGGCCTGCAGTTTAGTGCCTTTAGCAACCAGCAATACCCTTTGAGTGCCCGCTGATTACCGCATCGTGAGCATTTACTTCCGCCTGCTCCGTGATGCGGGAGCCTAGATCAAGACCGGCTCTTTGTGCGAGGAGACGCATCCCTTCATCAAGGGTGGAGGATATACTTCTTGACTGGCTCCCTTCCTCGAGGGACACCATTGTCAAGGTGAGCCTGCGTCGCCGTAGGGCACCAGCCGTCAGAGGTAGCCCGCCGAAAGTGATATTGTTTGCGAGCACTACATGTCCGAACCGTGAGTGAGTATTGGCGTAGACACCCGCTGCATCGCTGCATAGCTGCCATGATTGTTCGGTGCACGTCACGCTTACCCAATCGATCAAGCAGGCGAAATGCTGATTTGGATGGAGAGGGTGGTGGTGGGTCAAAGCGGTTCGCTCAAGTTTGACCCTCAGAGCGCGCCGGATGATCGGCAAATGGACCGCTGTCGTCCACAAGTACCGGAGTTCGCTCGCTCAACTGCAGCCTATTTCTTGGAGGGTGCCGATGTACGCCTCGAGGGTTCTAGAGGTGCTTCCAGGTGTGAGGGTTTCCTCACCGAGGCGGGTGGTCTCAGATTTTGGCCTATGGTGGTGGCAAAGGCGTGACATTACTTTATCACAGATACGGGCGCAGATATGGCGCATGCCGGCCATCATGTCTACCGGCAGCACTTCTATGTTTGGTGGACGGGACCCGGACATGGTATTGAATATTCTCGGGAGGTTTTGATCACCGAGGTATGTTGAGTTGTGTATATGTTTTTGATTTATGATAGCCGGGATATATCGCCTATGTATGGTGTATGGATACTGATATGATCTATTGTTGCTTGTTTTGTGCATGTGCATTTTTTACCGCCAGCGCAGTGGAGTCAGTCAGAGAGGCTCGCTCGGGAGAGAGCCGCAGAGACCCCAATGCGAGAGGCAAATATGGGATGAGGCCGAGGCCACCGCCAGAGCGCCAAGATCGACAGGAGGTGCCTACCGATGATCCTAGGGGCGGTGGTCGTCATGACAGTTCCCAATGGCCGCCCGTGCAGATGTGGATGATATACGCCATCGTCTAGATACGGTGTTACAGGTGACGCGACTGGCGGGCATGTGTGGACCATATCCGTGATGAGGGTTCCCGGAGAAAGGGTATTGATTGGTCACCACCATGGCAGGGATAGTGCCACGAAAATGCGGCTTCGCTACTGCGGATTAGTGGACGCCTTCGGCCGCAAGCGAGGGTCCTGAGGTGTTCCACCACCGCCGCCCGGGGCGGTGGTGGTGGCCACCACCTCCTCCTGAGGAAGGAGAAGGTGCGACAGAGGCACCTGGATTGTATGATATGTATTTTGCATACCTTTTGATAGGTCAGTGGTTTCAATTTTGTACCTCAGATGTGGTAACGGCCTCGCTGGGCCGATGGTTTTTTTGTATGTAAACATTCAGATGGGCCGATGGGCCCATATATATATATGAGCATACATGTTTTGAGATCCAAACGTTTTTACATGTGTTTTGAAAGTTTAGTGATGATGATGTCTTTTCTATCTATATGCTCTGACAGGATGTATGATATGTTTATGTGGTTTACGTGAGTATGCCAATTCAACACCATGTTAGCTATTTCATCATCGCTGTTTGATTGAAATGTCTTGGAATATGTGTAAATGTAATGGAATCAAAACGTTGAGATAATAATCTAACCTACAGATATTTGCGAAAGAGGCAAAGATCACAGACACGGTACACATTATTGAGCCGGATGAAATCCATCAGATGAGTCGAGGAGGACGCTAAGGTATCTTAATATGATGATTGGCATCTAGAGGTCAATGACAACAAAGTAGTATTCAACTTGGTTGGTTGTCGTCCCGACATGCCGCCTTGAATGTGGCATTTCCATGTGATGTAGTGTAGAGAGCCCGTTACCGGCGAGAGATTTTGTGTCCAACGATCATACCAAGGCAACTAAAGGTGGTAAGCCGGTGGAGGAGTCATCCGTCAATAGCACAAAGGATAATTTAGACGAAATAGGAGAAAAGATAAAACACTAAACAAGAAAGTAACCTAAAGTAGATTGACTACTTTAAGCATAAAATTTCTTAAGATACAACCCATTGACTGCTCGAAAGTGAGGCCTCTGAGGCCGTGGATGTATGCTTTGGTGAGGCAATGTTGGATGATGTAAGGGCTGCCAAAAGGATTCGCCAATTTTCCATATTAAGGTATCATGGGCTTAGCGTCATAGGCTTCAAGACGACGCCGCCTTCGCTGTGGAATGACGGTTGACATGGCTGATCAAAGGTAGCCTGTGATCGCTTCTTAGTCGCTTCATTGTTCTCAGAATGAAGATTGACGATCTTCATCCAAGACTCCAAGTTCAGCAAGTGTCATTTCTATTGAGCAAAGGTAAAATCTCAATTGCGGTGCTAAGGGTGGGAATCTCGCACTCGACGGGAAGAGTTGCCTCAACCACATGGACTAAATGAAATGGCTGGAAACCCAGAGTGGTCTTGAATGTCGCTCTGCGAATTCCATAGCGCAAAAAATAACATAAGATTCCAATTGGTTTTATGTTTATTAACCGTATACCGTAACATGGTCTTTGAGGACTTTGTTTCATCGCCGACTCCGCCCATTTGATCGAGGGTAATATGGTGAGGCTTAACTCGCGGAGAGAAGCCTAACGAGAAGAGTCTCGGACAAAGATCTCATTCTCGGCAATTTCCATGATCTAAACAGTTGGGAGTGGCAACAAACGGAGATGACGCGGGTTAAAGAAGAAGCTGCACGCAGTTGTCACCGGTGTTGTTGAAAGTGGGCATTAGCTTCACCATTTGGTGAAGTAATCCATGGCGACAACAATGTAATGGTGGACCATTTCGAGTGGGGATTACAAGTCATAAAGTCAATGCCCATTTACAAAAGGCCCGCTGCAATGACAGGGTGAAGAAGAGCCAAGTGCCCGGATTTGTTACGAGTCGATATTGCTCGATAGCCAAGCCACCTACGGATGCAATCGAAAAAAGGTAGGCAAAATTAACCGGCCCGGATAACTATGCGCGACGTGGAGATACCCAAAGATGGCTCCACATGTCAGCCGCGGCGCCGCTTAAGACTTCGCTATTCCCCGCCGATAGTCAGCAATCCATCGGTTAATGGTGTCAAACCCTCGCTGGTATAAAATGTCTCCGATGAGGAGGTAGCGGGGCTTGATGGGAGAATAATACCGACGATCATCTCGTGAGAGGTGGTTGCCAAAATTTTTGATTCAGAGGTAGACGAGGAGGTCGCCATACCAAGGATCATCGTATTTATGTAAAAGAGATGTTCGCCGAAAGTCAAGATTGACGGGCACCGGGTGTGTCGAGGAAGGGCCGCGGACAATTTCGGCGAGAACAAGGGCCTTCTACTCTTTGGTGTTGAGAACTCAAGGTCGTATTCCCGAAGGATAACGATCCATCGAAATAATTTTGTTAACTTGGCTAATTACCGAGCAAGTATTGTATAGGGTTGAATCTGTGATCACCTTGGTCGCATGCATGCACGTAATGGCGCTAGCCGGACTGCTGAATAACCGCAAGAGGAGTTGTTTATATCGCCTGCTGGCACCCTAAGAGATTCACCAACGAGTAAATGACGCTTTCATGATTTTCATCTCCGAAGCCGGGCGAGGACGCCGCTAATCGATACCGATGTCGATATGTAGAGAATGTAGTCGCCGATTATATCGCACCGATTAAAGGTGTTTGAAAGCACCGCTTACATCAAGCCAAAATGATCATAAGGGGTCATCCCGCTGAAAAGTGATGTCGGACACAGTGTTTAAGGAAACCGTAGCGCGATGATGAATCAGAACAAAGCGCCGCAGAAGTTAGCTTCTTGCCCGTGACTGGTGAGTTGATGTAAATTCCAGAGAGGTGGAATTTCTGTGATGGATTTGAATTTGAGGGGGTCCATGGTGATTCCGCTTTGGGAAATGATAAAACGGAGGAGGTTCTCGGCTGCGGACACAAAACAATACCGAGAGGTCTGCCGATGCTGTATTGATCAATAACGCTGGAAGATGATTCAGAAATCATCGAGATGTTAGTGTGTTTTGACCGAGCAGCGAGGTCGCCCAAGCAGGCGAAAGATGATATTAGCCAAATCATGAAATATGTATGTCATCGCCCACCGGAAAGTTGCGCCGGCATTTTTGAGCCCGAAGGGCATGAAACGACAGTAAACGCATCTCTACGGGGTAATGAATAATGGCTTTATACCCATCGCTGGGTGAATTTGAATTTGGTTGAGTAGCCGAGAACTGGCCCATAAAGCTGAAAGAGCCTGACGCAAATTTCATCGATAATTTGATCGACAAGCACGCTAGAAGTTGTCTTTTTGACATGCATTATTGAGATCGCGAAAAGTCGGTGCAAACGCGAATGGTGCCCCGCTATCGACGGGCATGTATTGGAAACCCACGAAGTGTGTTTATGGGGTAAATAAACCCTCGACCATGTTAATTTTGGTCAATTTCGATTTGATAGTCAGCGGCCTTGATGGGTAAAATGGCCGCTTGTTTCCGCAATCGTGCGTGATGTCAGCCATTGCCCATGCGATGCTCGACAATATCAGATGGCCCAGCTGCATCTCTCTGCATGACCAGCAAAGATATCCTTCCGGATATTCCCCGAAGAGGGATTTATATGCCATGATTTCCTGAGGAGTACAAGCAACTCCAATGATGATTTCTTCGACAACGCCATCTTTAGCGGAAATGTCTATTTTGATGGTGTGGGAAATGTTAATGATTAATTGGTTCAAAGGTCAAGGTGAATGGATTGGTGAACCAATCGACAGGCCCGTGATAAGGATAAAATCTTTGGTCCACCGCGTAAACCGGGTTTTGGTTAGGAGGCATGAGGGCTTCCTCGTGGAAGGAAGAGTGCACGATGATGTAGTGTCCCAGGAGAGTCCTCACGCTAGTAGCTCTTCCAAGATTTCCTCGTCACTTTGGAAACAACGGGAATATAAAGGATCATGATGAGTGATCTTTGACTTTAGAGGGATTACCGGGGAGCAATGGAGGTGGGCGAGGAGATGATGAGGGTCTACCCGCCATGAACCATATGTTGAAGCATCAGGGTACCCGGTGGTTGGATGAATCTCCGGCAGGGGAATGAGCAGAGAGTTGGGAGGGTTAATGGGTAAATCTCAGATACGCCATCTAAGAACCAAGGAGGCATTGGGAGTGCCTGCCCGTGAAACTAAAATGAAAATCCTCATGGCGCAGGCAATGTCAATTGTCACGCCATGGTAGTTGGTGATGCGTATCAATGGACGCTATTCGTGATGCGAGGATTATAGGACAATCGAATGTAAATGTGTTAATGACATCGCGAAGAGAGCGGTAAGAATCTCATGCTCATTGATCGTAGTGGTGACATAGCTTAATGTCAGTGATATGTGTTGTGGACGGTGTAGTTGGGTGTGGGTTGTTCTAAAAGTCCTGGCAGATGATAGCTACTGCCTCACAAAACGTGGCAAAGAAGCCGGACAATGATGGGTGTAGCGGCCATACCGGAACGTGATAGTTAACACGAATTTGGTCCCCAACCCACTACTGGAAGGTTGGGCGGTAGCAGTAGGACTAGCGGTTGTGATGGGTGTTGTGGAAATTTGATTGAGGGGAATCAAATCAGGACCGGTAGCGATGGGCATTGTTGGTTTGGTGACCCTCTTTGTCACACATAATGTGCAAGGTGGTGGGATGCGCGAAGGAAGTGGAGATGCGGGCTTCGCTTCTCCCGGTAGCCGTGGGGGTAGGGAGCATGGGGGTAGTGGTAGTGGGAGTGAGGACAAGAATCGCCATGGGAGTCCTTCCTGCATGCAGGGACCATCTCGTGGGATGGGCACCACACTGGGATGGATAACACCATTGGGTAGTGTGAGTGTTGCAACTACCTAGAAAGCTTCTATACCAGGTGGAGGGTAAAGAAAGGAATTTGAGTGAGGGTCGGGGAACTGCCTCCCAAATGGGATCTTCAGGGCCCCCTCGAGGAGGTGTGGGATTTCAGGACCGTGGGGGTCGAAGGAGTTCGCAGGGAGGCTCCCCGCGGAGGATGTCATGACTATTGAGACGCCAGAATGATCAAGCCTCCTCGAGGAGGATGAGACCTTGTGAGTTTCTTTAGAGGAGATGATGCATACTTGATTAGGGGAAGAAGTGGTGGTGCTGAAGGTCTCCAACATGATCTGAAAATCCTGTGACCCATCTCAATGAGCCGGATATGCGCCTTTTGTTGGTGTGGAATGAGAGGAAGAATACATCGAGATTGGCAGATGGATTTGCCTCATAATGTGAGACTTGGTCTATATTCACATTCGCTGTGGGGGAACATGATTGTACTAAAGACCGATGATGCCACTTCCTTCATAGCATACATGTAGCTAATACGTCTGTAAACAAGATATTGTAATCGAGCTGAGCGCCGATAACTTCAATGTCAATGAGAATAGTTTTGCCCTAAGTTCCACGGGACATTTTGGAAGAGCCCTTCAGAGATGATGGTCATCTGTCATAACCTCTTAATGTGATGGCGGATGCCCGGTAAGGAGTTCCGGAGACAAGTTTTCGCCATACCATTTTGGACATGATGCATGTAGATGCTCCTTCACCGATACAATCGATGAACTGGGATGTTCCATATTTTTACTGGTACTTGAATAGCCACGCGCCGAAGACGAGGTTCAGCCTATCAAGGTCAAAAGTGAGAGTCGAAATTCATAGGTCGATCAGCCCTAAGGCGGAAAGTATACTCAACAAGATAGACAAGTTCCGAGGACTTCAATCGGCGACACCGGGATTGTGCTAAGCCATCTACCAAGTCAGAAGTTATGAGCCGCCCTAGCCTGCGGATTGTGAACATTCCGACGCAGGGATGCGAGGGATGCATAACGGTGGTTCAGCGGAAGGGCGAGAGATCACCAACAGGGGTCCCATTGGTGTGGGGATTTTTTCTGGAGGAATGGGATGGGACTCAGCGGGTGCATGGTAGTGACGATTACGTGTTTGTAAAGAATTTCTTCCTCACTGGTAAGGAGAATTGTTCCGGCTTCTAATTGATTGTTGGGTTGTGGTATTGGCCCACATGAGCTGGGGGATGCTGTGTATCCTGTTGGGTGTTTATGACACCTGATGTGGGATAGGATTTTGCGATACTGCGGGAGGTTGTTGCACGTATTGTTGTGCCCTACGAGGGCAAAGTTACCGGGTAGGGGGAAGTTTCCCTGAGTCTTTCAACCTTTGAAATCAGTGATCCGGGGAAATGGTGAGTGTAATGACCAGACATGTTAATAAAGAGCACAAGGGTGGATGGTTTTAACATTGTTCCACCCTTTACGCTTATTTATTTCCGGGGTTTTGGTTCCCTTGGTTCGGTTTCTGCTGGTGGATGCCGGTTGATTCTCTACCCTTGACCGTATTGTTGTTATTCCTCGTTCCTTCTTCCTATTGTTGTTCCGGCGGTTGGTCGTTCAATTTTTCAAAGTTTGCACGCGAGCGCTTGAGGGTTGAACAAATTTACCCTCAAGATGAGGATGGGGAGCCATGGGTTGTGGAGGACCGTGAAAAGGGAAAGTATGGATTGTGGTGGTTGTTGGTCACCATAATTGCTTAATTAATTTTAACAACCAAGTGAAATAACATAAATTATCAACCCAGAAGTCTTTTATTTCAAAGATAGCCACACATTATATATGCTCAATTCCAAAAGAAACTTAGCGTTGTAGTAAAGAAATTATAATTTAATTTGATACTACCGGCTCAATTAAATCACGAGTAACCTCCTATTGCAATTCCTTAAATATCAATCTAAGAATCATGGATTACATTAAAATAATACTTGCAACGGGAAAAAACAACTATTCTGCAATCGCAGAACATGACACTTACTCTCAAACATAGACTTCGGCATTAACACTCTTTTTATGAAAACAATAATGTAGAAAATTAACCTCTGATTACAGAGAACAAAGCACTTAGCTCCTTCCTGCTTAGACTACTACTTCGTTAATTTGTGAAGCTGAGGTCTACAAGAGAACAGGGCGGCCTCGATTCTTTCGAAAGCGGATCTCTAACCTTAAGCCGCTAACACCAAGGGAAGTCTATAGAGAATAGGATATTTTGACTCCTTCCTTTCTGAGAAGTAACCCTTAACCCACCCCCGATAACACACTTCGTGAGGTGCAAGGAAACCTACGAAGATATAAGGTGTTGTAGTCTTTTCATTCCCGGAAAGCAGAACACCTTAACCAAATCCCTCGGCTGAAGTACACTTTGCGAGGTACGGAAAACCCACAGAAGATGAGGTGTAGTTCCCTTCTCGCCCGAGAAGGAACACCTTAACCAAATCCCCGCTAAGGCTAGCACACTTGCAGAGGTAAAGGAAACCTACGGTGAAGATAAGGCGTTGTAGTTCCTTTCTGCCTGAGCAGGAACACCTTAACCAAAATCCCTCGGCTGTAGTTCGACTTGCGGTGAGGTAAAGAATTCTACGAGGTTATGATATTTCTTTATCCCTTCTGGCCCGAGAAAGCGACCCCGATCAATTCTCTCGCTAGCCCCATGCTAAAATCATCACACAAGATTTGCTAATAAAAAAATTGAAATCTACCCGAAATAACACACAAAGTCAGGCGATATTCTGTTGTTTATCCATTTAAAACGTCAACAAACGATAGTTAAACAAAATGTAAACATAATTATACTAACACATCTCTATCTAATGGGTGAATCCAGAAGAAGTTGCGGGCCCTCCCTTCCTCACAAGATTCCCTGAGCCTAAAAGCTAGAGAAGGATAATTTCAAAGCGCCTGACATTCATCCTATCGAACATCGCTACTACAAATTGAGCATCAGAATATCGCCGGCTCGAGTTGCTTCAATGTATCAAAACTTTGATCTCTCGAATGGTGATTTCTTTGATTTAAAGAGGAAATCTCTTCGATCGTTACAATGATTGTATCGAATCCTATCCTAAGTCGGATCTTCTTCTAAATCAAAGATAGGATGTCCTAGTCTTAGCAACCGAATGCTATTATAGGAACTGAACAAGATATTGCCGTAGACGTTCTTCTTCGTTGTGGTGGATGTTCTTTCAGCATCGCAATTCACGTCATGTTCAACCACGTGAATTGGCGCCTCGACCGTCTCCGCCTTTGTGTCTCAGCATCGTCGGTTCTGGCGTTTTCCTCTGTGTTTCAAAGATCTTGCTACCTTGAACTGATGTAGCAGTTCGTTTCAAAGATTCATGGCCTCGTGACCGTAGCACCGGCATTTCAAAGATTCCAAGGCCCGTGATCGCGGTAGCAGCCCGTTTCAAGATAGTTCCAGGTTTCAGCAATAGGCCTGAATGCAAATCTGCAGCTTTTGGACACTTATGCATTTCTAAACAATGGTCACGAACGATGTAAAAATATTGGCGCAAAACAGATTAAACATATAGTAATGAGAAGGACGCTGTATACCTTTGATAAGGATCCGATAAAGTGATAGGATGAGTCTAATGTAGGTGATCAAGAGTATAATGGTGGCAAAAACGATAGGCAAAAGGTACATTGTGTGGTCCTAAACGTGGTACCGGTCCATAGGGTACATAGGAAGGCTTTGTGCTTTCACTAGTACTATAAGTCGATACAGGGAGTACCATTGTTTGTGTGAATAGGGTGGATGTATGGGAGGGCGAGCCGTGGCGGCCCACCACGGTGGGAGGTATAGCAACAAAGATATGGTCATGATAAGGGGGGGTAATAATGAGTGCCCCCATATGTTGGCGGGCATTGAGGTGTTCCATACATCGCTGGTAGTTGGGCCAGGGACTATGGTGTGCGGTGGCACCTATTAGTCCATCTACTAAGTGAGACATCCCAGATTTGTCCTCGCCCACGGGCAATGTGCTTTGGAAGATCAGAGCATCGTGGTACGCATCCCCACTGGCATAAATGAGGTCATATTGTTGAGCTCCTGCTGGATAGCCTCTTCTCTCGATTGTGGGAAGGCATTACATCCTTTACCAAGGAGAGCTGACAAGAGATCTTAAGAAACCAGCCAACACATTGATGTTTGGTGGCATTCCGCTTTACCGATGCCGCTTCACGCCACCCGCGAATGTGGCTACGTATGGGTGGGTCGAGACCGCTTGAAGTTAGACACAGTTCTAGACCATTGTCATGGCAGATGGGTAATTGAAAAAATGTCATAGCGTTTCGGCCAAGGACTCAAAGGTCGAGTGTGGACCCCTCGACTTTTCTTCGACATACCATTTGGCCGATGGGCCATAGCGCGAAATAATCGCAGTCTAACGGAATCATCCATAATGCTATTAGAAGAGCACCATAGATGAAAAAGTCATGACGGTTGGTGGTGTCATCCCCACCTTTCCTTTGAACTTCGTATGTCCGGCTGAAGTTTGCTGGTACTTGCAGCCATGACACTGGGCGCAATATATGATCATTGGTAAGCTTGGTGAGATCCGCTATGTTGAGCGCGCTGGCATGGAATCTGTAGTGTGGTAGGAATGCTAGTTCCAGCCATCATATGTTGTGAACCCGACCCTTGATGGGGGCTAGGTGGGTTGGTGCCCTCTTGAGAGAAGCGGTCCCCGCCTGCAAAGGAGAGCCGAAAGGATCGTGTGACCTTGGGAATTGACCCAAGCAAGGTAGAACCAAGCAAAGATTATCCCAAGATGGTAGCACCTTGCCTGTGAGTGTGAAGGAGGTACCGATGAGCTGGTACGACTAGATACTCCCCCTAAAATAGGAGAAAGGTTGAGCAAGCGTCGAGAACGAAGGGGTCTCCGGTTCCCCAATGGTGTCGACTAGTTGTGTGAATGTGTGCACAAAGTGGTGAGAGAAATATAGGAACAAGAGTCTTTGTTGCGATTGTTTACACAATATATACCAAAGTCAAACCCAGAATGTGTGCATCATACATAAAATGAAAGAAGCATATATGTGGGTAAGAGGGTTTTGGTCCACAGGAATCCTCAAAAAGCAAGCAAATGTTCGTGTCCTAGAAGACGTAATGTCCTTCCTCTCAGACTGGACTCTTCCAATAGTTCTCAACAGTGGGTTCTGAAGTCACTGGAAGAGAAACTAGGTAAGTATGAAATAACTTATTATAATGAGGGGTAGAGGGGGCAATATCCTGAAAGAGCCATGATATCCCAATAGCCACACAAAATCCAATCAAGGTGCAATTGCAACCCACACCGCCACCTGGGTAGATGTCCTAAAGTTGGTCACTAGGCGTTCGGTCCAAGTGCGATATTTAGATTTTCGGTCTAAGAAATGGTCACGGGCTGATCCTGTCCAAGAGGTGGGTGCTTCCTCAATGGGGGAAGCACAGAACAACCGAACCTCATCCTTCAACCCTTTCCACGGGTATCTCTCTTCCTTATGGTGATTGGAACATTGACTTTGGAGGATTTGAAGTTCCCTATTTGTCAACTTCTATGTTTGAAAGTGTGAGAACCAGATAACGGGGGTTATTTGGATTCCTACCTCTCGAAATCCTACCTAGACTAAAAATTTTCTTTGGTACTCTCAGGAGGACAACTTAGTGAGTTGTTAGAAATTTTTAGATGAAGTTGTTTTGTGAGTATCGAGGTGAAAACCAACCCTGCTTGATTAAAGGGAGTGGATAGTCCTATCAAGAAAATATGGGGTGTTTTCGTAATCCCTTTGAGGAAAGCTACTTAGACCTCCACGTTTCGGGAAGAAGAGGCTAGGTGAGTGAAAAGTGGACTTTGTGAGTGAAAGTGTACCAAATTTTAGTTATTTAGATGTCACCTGCTGCATGTGGACTTCACTTGGTCCTTACAAGAGGTGATTTCCACTACTATATGTCATTGGTACAACTTGCGGAATTTTAAAAGCCCTAGGAGACTAGCATGTGGACATTGTGGTCCTAAGTTAATTATCCCTTAATTCTATGTGTGAGTTTAATCTAGAAAAAGAATGAAAATATCCCTAGATTGAACATGTATATGTGTGTGGGCCCTTTATAAACTTTTAACTCTCCTAGTTTTTTTTATCCAAGAAAGCAAAATTGCAACAACTATCTTACTTTGCAGACATGTGGGCATGTGTGGGCTCTTAAAACTTCTGTAAATCCTCTCCTAGTTTTTGATCAAAGAAAGAAAATTGCAACAACTATCCTACTTTGTGACATGTGGGCAATATGTATGGGCTCGTTACAAATTTAGGATATGCGTCTGAAAAAATGAAACTAAGAGGGGTCCCAAAAGGGCCTTGTCCTCTCCTAAAAGCCTAATTCTTTTTAAGGAGCGAGATCTAATTTCACAATCCTTTTCCTCAAGTTCTCAAGATCGCTTTGATGGCGCGAGAGAAGAGCTTACTCAAGATTGTTACTTCAATTCTAGTCCCAAATGTGAATTAGGTATTGCTATGATTGTCAACTTAGATTTAAAATCAAAGCAAGCCATCCACGCAAGGTGCCAAATAAGGGAAAATGATTTATCCACCTAAGTGCCTATGTTTGCTTGAATATCCCATTTATAAGTTGTTGAGGGGTCTAAGTGGTGCAGCATTTAGAACATGGTCATCATTCTTAAGAAGCTGAAAATTAATTTCCACATCCAAGACCCATAATGTAAATTGAGATCACATGCCACCTGTTCATACATTGCCATCGTGAAAGCATGGGAGCTAGCAACATTATTACAAAGCTTATTAATGCCGCAGAGAGACTGCTTTCATAGAAGCGACAATGCATTTTAAAGTACTGTGGGTGGAAAACCGCATGCCTGTGGTAACGGGTCGAGAAGAAAAACTGATGGATTTCTCTCAAATATCTTGTGAATTGACTGGTTAGCAAAGTCGACAGAGGTCAGGTTTGAAGTCCCTTCTGCTATCGAACTAAAGAGCAAATAAACCCAAATGAGGAGGAATTGATACCTATCCCCAATAGATTGGTCGCTTAATTGTTTGCACCTACCCATCACCTCAGGAGCAACAGTTGCGCTTACATGCCCAAAGCCAGCTCTGCTAGGCATGACAGCTTTAAAAGGAAAGGTTAGAAAGAGAAACTACAAAGAGAAACAAGAATTAAACTAAACAAACTAAAACCATGAGCAATAAGGGAAAAATGAAAATAAATACAAATGGACCAATATCACCAACAATGTATACGACCTATTGATGAACTAGCAATAATGAAGAAAGGGGACTTTGGGTCCCTTTTCTCCAATGGAAGTTGCCTGAGGCCCTCACAAGTTTGCTCTCCTTATAATGAAAAGTATTTGAAATGTGGGTGAAAGAACTCTAGCTTATCCACTCAATAGAGAGGTGGATAGATCTTGTGAAATGATGCCTGTGTGTTCTTGTCAAAGAATGAGACCTTAACAATTCAAGCAGCATAACAATGCATGGAATTCTTTGAGAAAGTGATGGTTCTTCATGACTTTTTATAGCATAACATTGGGTGATTATGTAAATTCCTCTTGAGGTGTGAAAAGGGGCTTTTTAGGGCTCAATTAGGTCTTTGACCGCCCACCATGAGGATTCACCAAGATTTGATGTCAAACCAGCTTGGGAGTTGATCCATTAGCGGTTGGGAGGCCAACCAATTCTCAATAAATGCGTCGTTTAGCAAAAGCGCGGGTTTTTTGCCCAACAGACGCGCATCGAGCGTTGATGCGCGCATTATACGTTTCTATTACGCGCATACACGCGCGAACCCAGGTTATGTAAAGCGCCCTTCAATTTTTGATCATTTTGTATAGTTTTTTTTACCCTTTGCCATGTTGTGGAATTAATCATGTGCCATGAATGACTGTTTTTTTTTTGTTTTTTTTTTGTTGATGATGCGGAGTTCTTTGTCGCCCTGTATGGATTACCTCTCAAGATAACAATAGGTAATGGAGAGAAAGATGAATTGGTTGAATCAAACAAAGTTCTCCTTGTAGTACTCTGTTGGACTGAAAAAACAAGGTTTCTTCTTCCTATTTTAGGAATAGGATTAATCTCAGGTGATAAACCTCTTCTTCTCCTAGATATATGAGGGTTTAAGGACATGAAAAGAAGCTCAAAACTGTAGGAAAAAGAAATCTAAAGCTGATTCCTAGGTTGTCTTTTCCTAGCTTCCCAAAGTTATTGGACACTTATGTCTTGTTCAACTGATGCCCATGAGAATTCAAGATCAACCCGAGTATTAGCGGTCTCTAAGATGGTATTAAACAAGGTTAAAGAAATGTTGGTCTGATATTTAAGACAAGGCTCAATATTGGGCTTCCTTGCAACATGTACAATCATGAAGAAAATAAACAGTCAAAGAAATACTATCAGAAATATAAATTTATTCAATCAAAATCAAGCTTATCATCAACCAGAGAGATATGAAAGGTCTTCCCAGTATGGTCACCAAATAAATGTTGAGGAAAATACATGAATTTATCTTACTCAAGCATTTTTGAATCTTGCTTGGCTAAGGCAAGATAGCCAAGAATGTTACCCTATGTTTATAGCCTCAAAAAGTGTTTCCTAATCCACAAGTATTAATTACGATGACTTAGGATGATTTTTGAAAATAAAAGATTGTTGCAAAATATAACATTTTTATACAATTTTCTAAATACATCAGATTCCAAAAGTAAATGTGGAGATCAAAAGAAAAAATACTAAGTCACATATCAACACAAATGATATAGAATAGTAATTGCTTTATTTCGTTATAAGAAATCAAAAGAATCGTCCTCTTTACAAAATCCATGTGGGGGTATGGACCAAGGTCAAACTTAGATATCCCCGATGAAAACCATACAAAAGGACTTTGACAAGAAGTAAAAACTAAACTTTAAAATCTAGATCAGCTTGCCATAGACTGTTTCCCACTTGACTCTGCACAATATCCTTTATCAATCATGAAATTTAATTCATAAAAAGACAAGTCTACACAGACTATCAAAGATAGATCAACACCTCTGAAAAATAAGCATCTGAATGATATGATTCATCTTTGACCATTTCTTTCTACAATAGGACCTTGTTGTCATAAAAGAGAATTAGGCTTTTAATGAATTGAAGAATGAATGAAAACTGAACTATCTCAATAAAACTTAAGAGAAAACCTTAGTATGCTTTCTCCTTCTATTCTCCTCTTGTTCTTCCTTCTATTTTTATTTTATGCATTCCAAATTAGTTGAAGTAGTTCAACTACCTCATTTAGCCAAGTTAACTAAACTCAACTAACTTTTAGTTTAGGGGAAGAATTAATAATAATAATAAAGGGTCTTTTATTAAATAATAACTAGTAGGTGGGACCCCTTGCGACTCCCTTTAATTTCTTAACAAAAATAAACATAATAGACAATCAATCAAAAACATCCCTCCTTATGGATCCCATAATCATTTCCAGAGTTTGAAATTTAAATATCAGTGATATTTCAAATTATATCAAAACATGTAAATATCCACAATATCCAAAAATAGTTTGTTGTCCAAAATTTTCAGCAGTCCACTGTCCTCAATAAATCAATGATAAAACATTATAAAAAACCATATTTTCCACTTTGAGAGGCAAATTTTCCTTTGTTGTTGTTATCCCCTTTTGAATTCCCTGAATTATCCTTAGGTTGGGTAGAATCTTGAGGCTTGATCTCACTGATGACATGGGAACAATCATTTCTCAAGTGCACACATGATGATACTGACTTGGCTGAGTCACTTGAAGGAGAGGAGGGGGTAGCAACAAATTTTCCTTTGTCATTCATATGGAGGGCTTCGGTTTTGAGTCTTTTTCTTGCGTGGGAGGAAAATAAAGGTGAGTGTGTAGGGGAAATCTAAACATTTGGGTTAACAGGTGGAGGAGGAGGAGGTAAAGACAAATGCGACTGCTGGGTGAACAATCTCTTTCCATCTGTCATTCTCGGGAAATTCAGGTTGTAAAGAAACATGAGGGGGCACAGGGATTCCAGGGACATGTTGGGCCTAGAAGGGAGGCCTCTCTGGCCTAGGCTGAACTATCCCTTTTCCAATCCAATTGAAATTTCCAGCTTGAAAGAGTTGGCTTAACTCTTGAGGATTGACATTGAAATGTATTGAGAATCTAGGCCTTCTAGGCCCTCTGTTCTAGTTTCCTCTGCCTCTATTAATTTTTCCATGAATTCCTCTGTTGAAAAATCTCATCCTGTATGCAACAATTATTAGCAATTATATCTTAAACAGACCATACATGACATTCTCTTAATATGAAACAAAGTTTGGCTCATTAATCAAATCAGACCCATGCAATCCAATCCATAAAATTCATTTAATAATTTTCAATGAGAAGGGGGTGAAGTAGGGTTCAGGGGTATCTGAGGGGATTGTATTGAGCGAAAAACTGATTTCATGACCGTGAGTAAGAACACGATTATTGCTTGACAATTCATTAAATAATTGAATGTGCAACAATAACCAAAACATGTCAACTGTCATCTATCTTTGTGTTATTTTTTTATCATTGTCATACAGAGTTTTAATTTAATTTTAGTGAACAGGGCGTGCAAAATGAATTTGGGATCGTGAGGGGATTTGTAATGAGCGAAAAAGTGAGAAAATGAAAGGGAATTAGATGGATATTGTTCATTAAATAAATTAAATAAATCAACTATCATAACTTTGTTTCAAATTTAATCCAAAAAGCATCCACTTCCAAGAACAAAACATTCATTGTTCCTCAATTGTATACAAACTGCTTGTTGTCTCAATAACAATTTAATTTCCTAGAAATCTTCAATTTATAACAGTTTGTGTATTATAAATTATGCAAACATTTCCAATTCAATCAAGACTGCATGCTCTAATGCTGGTCTCTTTCCCTTTTTTTAAATAAACAAAACATGCACAACGATACCTTTCAACTATGCCCAACATTCATCTTTGGTAATGAAACAATAATACACCCAAGATAAACAATCAACAGTCACTGTCCTCTAATCAACAATCGGCCCCGATTTAAATATACACAGGCGTGTATTAAAATTATGGACAGATTTAAGAGCATGTTCAGTGAACAAATCATACACAGGTATTCACTCATGTCATTGACCCAATCTTGAATCAACAACAACAATCAACTCGAAAAACAAAATGTAACCCCTAGCTTGCTCCGTGTGTGAAATAATATATACATACTTCCATTTAAAAGGAACAACGCACATAACCATGTCATGTATGAAACAAACAGAAATAGATTGACACACAAGAGTCTCTTAGACTTTTGATAGAACCATGATTATGATTGGTGAAACAATCACTCACATGTGTCTTCTTCATTTTAAATGAAATCAAGATCATGTTGAGATTAAACACAATAATCGAGACCATAAACAAATAGAAGGACATATATCAGCTGTATGAACCACATATTTCTTTCTTCTTTGTTCAAACGAATTCATCACAGAGAGGAAACACAAAGATTTGACCAAGAGGGGGGAGCGCGTGCCTTTAAACTTCCACAATCATTAAATTGATAACCCAACACTTGACAAACCCCAGAAGGTGCCTGAGGAGGGTAGAGGCAAGTTAGAGTCCAAGTTGTGCTCTTTTAAAAATTAAAGGCAGAGAGGCAACCAAAGCCTACTTTTCTTTTAAAAAACACAGAGAGATAATGGTCTTTCATATACTCATATCCATTAACCACAGGCCACAATATAATCTTGAAAAATAAAAAGTAGTGAGCCATACCCCCCCCCATCATTTTTTTTTTAAAACACGGTCCTTCAACTTATGACTCCAAGCTCTTCACAAAATCATAAGTGAATTCCCTAGTGGAGAATAAAGAAAATCGAGCTAACCAATACAAACACACACCGATGTCACTAACAATTTTTTGCAGAGAGGGTTAATTTAAAAAGTGATTGGTATTCAAAAAACACATAGAGATAATGTTTAGTTCCAACACCCAGGAGGTCAAACAACTTTCAAAAACAATTGAGAGTGAGGCCACATACAGTCATCACTATATTAGGGATGAGAGGAGTGGTGTGTGGAAACTCTTCGCAACCCATATCCATTCAATACATACACATGCCTGTATTAACATTCGGGGCCAACCAAGACTAGAATTTTGGAAAGATTCCAACGAAAATATAGTAAGGAATGGGACATTGACATCATCTCGGGGTTTAGAAAAAAGAAGCACACTAACCGTCGGCGGTTTCTCTACAACTGGATAAAGATTATGACAACGACCGAGAGGGAAACGAGTTGACATCCACTGAAATACAACCAGTGGTAAAAACCCTTCAACCATAAAAAATAGAGCTCATTGCACCATTGTCACCATTATTTCACAGAGAACCATCATAAAAAACCAAGATGACCCATAAATAACCAATGCGCACCCATTACTTCACTTGCAAATGCCAATATTTTACAGTAATCACAGAGAACCCAGAACACAATATTTACACATTCAAAAACTTGAGTAAACACATAACCCATGCATTCTTGAGCGACCATTTGATTCATAATACAGAGATTCCATCATGGATGGAAAGATAAGAACAATACCTTTGAGAAAATCACTTCAATGACGAACTGGTCGAGTTTTCCCCTTCCAATCTTGAAAAAGTGGAGCTTTCACAACCAACAGACCAACAATGCAACAATGCTAGGGTGACGGGCTCAAGGGAGGTTTGGAGTGACATGCAGTAAATGCATGTTGCTTCCTTAATTGGACTTATTAATTCCATGTATGAGCCAACCCACTAACATATCATCCACTATTAAAATCAAACTATAACCAATGCATAATACAATGCAATATCCATCGCAAATATTTGATACCATATCAATTGCATAGTGTGCCACCCAAGATATATCATACCTATATGTTAAGCTCTTTCCATAACTCCATACGATAATCACATATCAACATTGCTATATGTGCATCCATTCAACGTTTAATAAAAATTGCATAGTCCTTTAACCAAACACATACTATAATAGCTAGGTCCACCATTGTCACAAAGGTCTATGCATAATCCTTTTTCCGTAGCTTTAGAACTTTTCCATAGTTTTCTCCTTTTGTTTTAATCAAGTTCCCATTTTTTTTTTTGCATAGATATAATGGATAAGTAATCAATGTATGAATTAGTAATCAAGGTTATAACATACATAACAAAGCACCTATAACCAACATGATCCTCATACCCATGAAACTGGTCTGTATCGCAAGTAAATACCAACAACATTTAACAATAATGCCTCAACCACCCATTTATCACATCAAATGAAACCAAGACTGCATCAAAAAATGTAGGACTATGTATACAACATCATAACAAAAACAATATATGAGCATAACATGTCTATCCTTTCTCCTCTAGTATGCAAGGGGGTCCCACTTACTAGTATTATATTATCATCATAATTAAATAATAGCACTTTAACAATCCTTTGCGAGCAAAAATCATTGTTGCAATTTTAATTGTCAACAAACTGACGACTCCAAAGGGAAATCTATTTCCAACATATTAAGAACTCAGAATGTCTAGTTTTGCAGACCAGTAACATCAGATCAAGAAGATATACATCAAAATGATTATGCAACAGGGGGAAGTGAGATGATTTAAGCGAAAAATGACTGGGAGTTTAGGAATAACTCATGGAAAGTGTTAAGTATGAGGGGTTGTATCCCTATAATCATAATCATTCAATTAATCATACCAAAGTGTTCTAGTCTTCAAGGAGAACAATTTCCTGATGTGCTCTTTTGAATCTTGAAATGGATGGAAGAAAAGGAAAGCAGAAGAGGGATACAACCAACTATCTTATAAAACAACAGTTGAAGAAGATAACAATTTCAATGATGCTTCCAAGGGGAACATCATGACAGCTGTGTAACTTGATTGTTATTGATTAAAAATACTTTGCAGAATAACGTCGTTGTGGAAAAACCGATCTAACATTTTATTTTGACAAGAAATGAAGTCAAATAAAACAAAATGGAAAGGAAAGACATAACATAAATGTAACAACAGAATTGAAATAAGAAAAAATGAAACAACAGAAATGTAGAATCAAGGTGAATAAAACATACTATAATACAAAAAACATTACATACAACGTTAAAACTTTTAAGTTGGTTCCACGTAGTGTTTTAAGTGGGAACTATTAGTGCTATAGGAAAACAATCTCTCTTGTAAGTCCTTTAGGATGTAAGAATTTGCGCCTATGAAAAAAGCGATCTTAAAAGGACCCAACCATAATTTTTGGAACTTTGAATGGCTTCCTCTATCAACATGAGATGAATCCCACAACAGTACCTTCTCATTAACGTTAAATTTGAAATCCTTGACACTTTTATTGAAATATATTTTAACAATATTTTGTCTTCTCTTTATATTATCCAAGGCAAACGTCTTGTGCTCCTCTAAATCCAAAAGTGCATTCATTCTTTGAGAAACATCAGAAGAATTTAATTCTTCAACCTGTAGCATTAACCTTAGAGAAGAAATTTCCAACTCGGTAGGCAAAATGGCTTCTTGACCATAAAAAAGCTGGAAAGGAGTGCAACCAGTGCTCACCTTGGTGGTATCATGATCTTCCCAAAGGGTGTAATTGAGGAGAGTGTGCCATTGACGAGGCTTATCTTTAATGAGCCTCTTGATAATTCTAACCAGATTCTTGTTTGTAGACTCGACTTTCCCATTACCTTGGGGATAATAAGTTGAAGAGGTCAAATGTTTAACCCCCAATTTAGCTAAAAAATAGGTCATCTTAGCAGAAATAAAGGCAAGACCATTTTCTGTAATAATTTGTAAAGGAAGTCCAAATCTAGAAAAAATATTAGTTTCAAGAAAATAAATCACTTGCCCATCCTGCGAATGCTTAAGTGGGACAACTTGAGTCGATTTCATAAAATAATTTGTAGTTGTCAAGATAAAATCTTGCCCTGCTGAAGATGGAGGATTAATAGGACCAATAAAGTCCAAACCCCATTTTGAAAAAGGAAATTAGGGAGGACAGGTTGTAAAGGCATAGCAGAAATACGTTCTTTCCCAGTGAACTTCTGGCACTTGTCACAAGATCTCAAAAAATTATAAGAATTGCGAAAAATTGAAGGCCAATAATACCCTTTCCTGATAATCTTAAAAGCAGTGGTTTTAGCAGAAAAGTGACCTCCTACATGAATAACAGAATTTGAAGAACCATGAGCATATTGCAACAATTTATGTGCTTCCTCATTGTTCACACAGTGAAGTAACATACCATCGATAGATCTTCTAAACAAGAAGTATCCTATAATTACGTATCTAGCAGATTCAAGGTAGAGCCTTCTTCTTTGATGAGTGTCTAAGTTATCTGGACATCTTTGATTTTGAAAAAAATATACCAGATCTTTATACCAAGGATGTTCAGACACAGGAAGGATTTGATTGTCAATGTAAAACAATGTTGATAGAGAGCTATCATGTTCATCAATTTATTCACTCATTTCAATATGTTGAGCTAAGTGAAGGGCTAAGTCACGTCCCTTGATAGTTTTAGAAGTCATGATAGTTATATCATGCTCATGAATCTTGGCAAGACAATGTGCAATATTTCCTTAAGATAAGTCTATGAGAGTAAAAACTTGACAGCAATTAAAGGGACTTTTACCAGCATATGCTTACCTAAGATGAAATGGCGAAATTTTTCAACATCTTTAACAAGAGAGAAAACATACTTTTCAATAAAATAATATTTAAAATCATCATCTAAAAAGATTTGACTCATGTAAGCCACTTGTTTTTCATTACCTTGGTCATCACCTTGCAAGAGGATAGAAAAAGTTGCTTCCTCTGTGGAATTAGTATATATGATAAATTATTTCTCAAAATATGGCTTCACCAAAACCGGTGCAGAGATGATTGCTTTCTTGATTCCTACGAAAACATTTTTGACATCATCTTTCCAAGAAAATGAATGATCTTTCTTAAGGATATTGTGAATTGGCTTGACCATTACAGCAAAATTAGGAACAAACCTACATAGGAAGTTAATAACACCCATAAAGGCTTGAACCTCCTTCTTGGAAATAGGAGCAGGAACATTTAGGATAGCAACAATCCTTTCTGGATCAATCCTTATTCCTAAATCTGAGACAATGTCTCCAAGGAGCTTTCCCTTGGTAACACCAAAAATAGACTTATAAGGATTGAAAGAAATGCCAAATTTCCTGCATCGCATGAGAATCTTTCTAAGATGTTCAAAATGATCTAATCGGTTTTTAGAATACACAGTTTAGTCATCAAAATAAATTTGAATAGTTTTACTGATCAAATTGTCAAAAGCTATTTGCATAGTTCTTTGAAAAGTAGCACCTGCATTAGATAAGACAAAAGTCATACGTTCATAAGCGAAAGTGTCCCAACGAGTAATAAAAGTGGTTTTGTATTTATCTGTCCTTTTCACCTTGATTTGATTGTAACCAGAAAAACCTTCAAGTAAGGACATCATCTGTGATCCTGCAACTTGCTGGAAAAGAATTTCCATATTAGGGAGAGGAAAATGGTCTTTAACACTGGGTGTATTCAATGCACAAAAATCAATGCATAATATGATCTAACATGTTTCTTTTCCGAACGAGAACCAAATTAGAAACCCACTCAGAATACTTAACATGGAAATTATCCCAACCTTCAAGAGTTTTTCCAACTCCTTCTGAATAGTTGCTTCCAGTGTAGGGTTAATGGGTCTTTGTTTTTGCCTAACTTGTTTTATGCCTTCCTTGATAGGGATGGAATTATGTATAATAGTAGGATCAAAACCATGAAGATCCTCATAATACCAAGAAAAAACATCTTGAAATTCACCAAGCAACTTAGTGAACTTCAATTTTTCTTCATCAGAACATCGGGCACCTATTTTAATATTCTTTAGAGACTCAGGTGTTCCAATGGTCAAGGAAATGGTTTCACCCACTTTCCTTTTCGAATCTTCTTTTTTATGTTTTTCTTTGTTGCCTACATCACTCAATGAAAATGAACTTTCTAGAGGAGTCAAGCCCTTAGGAATTTTGTTATCTTCCATGGATATAATTTCCTTAGGCTTATAAGGTTCATTTTGAATGAAATAAAAGATGCTCGCATCACTAGGGAAGACCTTCCAAGACTCTATATTTTCAGGGATATGCGTACGATACAAATATTGAAAGGTGAAATCAGGTCTTTGTGGCAGAAGTTGTCGAGTAGGAGAGGCTGCAAAAACAGTTAACATGCCAGCCATTGAATTCAATTCCCTTTTAACATGATTGATGTTGAAAGATAGAAAGTTTGAGATAAGTGCTCAAAACGTTTGGGTGTAACATTTCAATAACTTGTTTCTAGGAGAATATGTTTTAAGTACAAGGTTTACAACAAGTTCAGAATCCCCAAAAAATGTAAGGTGACCACAACCTAGATTATAGGCATTTTCAATGCTTAGAAGTAACGCTTCAAATTCAGTGACATTGTTTGTGCAAACAAAATCTAACCTATAGGAAAAGTTATAAATTTTACCCACAAGAGAGTATAAGATAATACCAGCTATGTTTCCTTCATTGGAGCATGAACCATCAAAGTGCATATGCGACATCCCATCCTCTATGTCAATTTTTTCCAAGGGAGTGTTGTCCTCATAAACAAAGATGGAGTACACTCCTAGGTCCACCTTGATATAATTCATATTAGGTTGTGGGATTATTTCTAAGTAAGGTGAAATTCTCCCCTCCCTTAATACTTGTTGGCAGCCAATTCACATTTTTCCATTTTCTAATAAGCTGCCTACACCAATGTTTTGCAAACATCGATTTTTCGTCGCAATTTTCAAATGAACGACACTTTTATTCTTTGCGCATTTTTCACGCTTATATTCATTTTGTTTTCACGACTGTAAGCGTGAAAACTTCGTCTTTCGAAGTCGCATTAAAATCACTATCTAAATTGTCATTATATTTTTGTCGATATGCCTATTACGCTTACCTTTTATTTTTATAGAGCTGGAAAGATCCTTTGAGCGGTACTCATGCTTCGATTGATTGTGTATTTTGGTTTCATTGAGTTTGTAATGCATTGGCATTTGGATTTGCATTGTTATTTGATCTGCTTGACCTTTTGGTTTCATAAGATACATGGGTGTTATGGTTAAATCTTTCATATATATCTTTTTAATATAATACCTATGTTTGTGTTTTCATAACTATTGGCTTGTTGATTATATGAAAACCCTTTGGCACCTTGGTTAAAATACTTATATGAGTTGTTACAATACATTGGCGCATGGTTAATATCTGATTTTGGTTTCAAATTGAATGATTTATGGCTTAAAACTATGGTGTAACGTCGATTGCGCGCGTTGGTTTATACACTCACCATTGGTTTCATTGGTCGGCTAATTCACATAATTGTTGAACGATGCTATAATGGGTAGAATAGCTATGTAAACTGGCAGTTGTACTTTCGTAATAACTCTTATGCATGGCAGAGATAAGCTCCACCACCTTCGCACGATGGCATTTATGCCTGTCCCTTATTCACCGTTTACCTATGTTAGCTCACCTCGCCCTGCATGCATTTTACTCCTCTGTGTGCTATGACCCAAACCCTGTACTTACCATGTGCTCGGCTCCATGGCACCAGTCGTGCGAATCGAGCCAAATGGAAACCAAGCCTTGTTAATGTTTGACAATGCCCGGAAAGACTTGGAGGCTAACGGTTGGCTC
>SNQJ01S0082446.1:0-14752 GCA_010110895.2 Picea sitchensis
ACATGTGCATTTTCCTTCATGTCCAAATAACTTCATCAATCTTGTGGTCCAAAACCCATGACTAGGGTTGACATCAATGACAACAACCAATCTTCCAACAAATATGTCATGCCTCTGTTCTTTTATAACTCATACTTTTATAACAATTAAGTGAAAAGAAATGAATTTGAAATAAATTAGGTAATATTTTAAATTATTTTTAATTTTTTAATTAAAAAAATAATATCTTGTAATTTTAATAAAAATATATATTAATTTAATAATAAAAAAATATTATAATTCATTTTTAACAATCAAATAACCTGCTTCTAACCACACAGAGGGAAACTCCGTTCACAAGATTTCCAATTGTTTTGAGTAGTTGAAGTGTGTTGCTTTTATGAAGGATAACGTTTGAGCTGATTTCAACATTGTAACATGCTCAAATTTGTACATGATAATTAAGTAAATAGTTTGTTAGGTTCTTTATTTGGGGTTGTTTTATAATCCATACTTTTATGAAGAGTTAGGTGAGATAAAAAAAAATGAATTTGAAATAAATTAGATAATATTTTAATTTTTAAAATTATTTTTTTATGTTTTAATTAAAAAATCAATATCTTATAATTTTAGTAAAAGTATATATTAATCTAAATTTTTTTTTTTTTAATCTAATTTATTTTTAAAAACTGTTTCTAATCTCATACATCTCATACATTGAGAAAAACTCCATTTACAAGATTTCAGTTGTTATATATATATAACCTCTTGTTTATGGGACAAGGGAATGATGCATCTAATATAGTTGATATCTTTCAACTATATAAGATGCTTCAAACCTTACAAGGAGGGAAACTTCTTTCACAAGATTTCCAATTGTTTTGAGTAGTTGAAGTGTATTGTTTTTATGAAGGATAATGTTTGAGTTGTTTCCAACATTATAAGATGTTCAAATTTGTAGATGATAATTTAGTAACTAATTTATTGGGCTTTTGTTTTATAATTCATAATTTTATCAACCTTTAGGTGAAATAAAAGAAATGAATTTGAAATAAAAACACTCAATTTTAAGAAAATAACATTAAAAATATAAAAGTTTCAAGATGGTTTTCTTATTATATATATTTTTTTAAGATAAATATTTTATTTTTCAAATTTAAGATTATTAATAATATTTTAATTATATTCATTTTGTTATTTATTTATTTTTAAGTAATTTGTATTTAATTTTATGAAAAATAAATTATATGTATTTTTATGATAATGATGATGATGATTAACATGTATTAAGAAGGAATTGGGCAAGTAATTACTTGTGATTCTTTAGAATTTTGTTTATGTGTTCGAAAAGCATTAAGAAAAGCTTTCCAACATCACCATAATTTTGTTCAGTTAAGAGATTAGGAAGGTTGGTAGTGTGGAAAATATTTTGAAAATGAGATCTAATATGGGTATAGGTTGGACACTCTAAGAGAAAATGATTTTCATCTTCAACCTTCTTAGTGTCACAAAGGTGATTTTCATTTTCATCCCATGGGTTTTTAAGAATTGACCAACCCCGAGTTTCACTATGGAGCTAGTGAGAATTTGTTCTTATCTTAGCAATGCTTATTTTTTTTCTTTACACTTGGAAAAACAGATAGATAGATCTTCTAGATTAGGGTTGATTACAGCCTTATAATAACTTAATTTTATTTTTTCCTCTAACTCTTTATCACACCACATTTTCTCCTTAAGTTTTGATTTGACGTTTTTTTTAATAGTATCTTTATTCTGCAAAATGGTGTCTTCCATGATTCCTCAATCATTACTTAAAATAGTAGCTTGTTTAGTTGCAATCCTAGCATTAAAGTGTCTTAGGAGGAGGATATTACCTTCATTTTTCAAACTATAAATATCTTGTTTTAAATTATTATAGGGACAATTGTTGGTGTGTGGAGAAACACTCTTTCTAATATAACAAGCTATGCCTCCTATCCCTCTATTGTGGTATTTTTTGTTCCATGCCAGACAAATAATATCAATATCACTCAGGAGCCAACTTAAATTATCATAGGACCTTTGCGCCATGAAAAGCCACTACAGTTCCAAAAGAGAATCGAGTGTCCCAAATTCCTATTTATTATTATCCTTATGGTCTCTATCCCTAACAATAGCTTTTCGATTTCTAATTATTGCTCATTTTTCTTCTTTGGTGGCTTCTTTTATCTTTTGAACTTCCTTCCTTAATTCAACTTGGTCTTTGGGAATGAGGTCTTCATTTATAAATATTTGTGACCCTTTTAAGCTAGGAGATTTACTAAGTATGCTATATTTATGGTTATTACAACTTACTTTGACACTGACCAACCTATCTTTGTGATCAATTATTTTTCCTAGCCTCTTTGCTTCTATGAGGTAAGTTGTATCAATTTGAGATTTATTATTTAATTTTCTTTTACTATTGGTAGCATATTTATTATTTAATTCTTCTGTTACTATTGGTAGCATATTTATTATTTAATTCTTCTTTTACTATTGGTAGCATATCCTCCTCTAGTTGTTCTTTTATACTAAAAATTATGAGGTTCAAGACTCTTTTGTTAGGCTCATGGTCCATTTTGATTAGCTTATTCATTTCCTCTTTGATGGGTTTGATATTTCCATATTACTTAGGGTCAAATTGTTAGTTATTTTTTCTTCTATCTCTTTAATCCTATCTCTCAAGTTGTGATTTTCTTCAACCCCTCCTTGGGTTGATTGTTTATGTTTTTCCATTTCTTGAATCGCAATTCACTATTGAACCCTACCCTAAGAATCTATCCTCTATTTGAGTTTGAATGGTATCTTTAATTTTTTTTAATCAATCATTGCATGTAGCTCTATTTGGAGTTTTACTTCTCGTTCTTCACTCATTTTGGATTTTGACATCTCTCTCTTCTCTCCTTTTTCCTTTTTTCCACTGATTCCATAGGATCTCTAGGGTGATTTTGGGGGGCCTCCTCCTTTAGGATGAGTTTTTGGAATAAGTGGTGGAGTGCTCATATTAAAAATGTTTTTTTTTTTAATTGATAATAATGATATTAATTATTATCTCTCAAATTAATATCTCTCAAATCAACTTTTACTTTGAAACTTAAAATAAAAAAATAAATAAAATATATTTAAATCTCTTTACCTTAATAGATTATAAATATATTTTGAATTAAAATTGAATCAAAGTAAGCCAAAAATAATTTCTCAAAACCACAGAGAAGTTACAGAGATCAAAACAACAAAGGATATGTTATAATTTTAAAATATATTAATAATAATAATTTAATTTTAAGATCACCATCAAATATTAAATTAAAATATTTATTTTTATAATAATAATAATAATCTAATTTAAAGATGATCAAGCATTAAAATGATGTATGAAACTCCTTGTGAATATCTCATAGTAACATGTTTATTTAAACAATGAGTTAATATATAGTATTAAGAAATCTTTTACATTTTAAATATGAGATTTTAAATATGAGATGATGATGAAATTACACTAAAACCTAATAGTTTATTTAACCTAAAAAAGTAAAAAATTAATTGAAATTCTTTATAATTTTATTTTTATGCTTCAAAAATATTAATATTAAGAATAGTGTTTTAAGATCACCATAATTTTTAATATAATATTATTAAAATTAAATTAAAATATAAAATAAAGTGAATTGTTTATTTTATTTACATAATAATTATATATAAATTTATTAAAACAATATAAATATACATTAAAATTTGATAATTTAAATCTTAATTGATTTATAATCCTGTTAAATAATCCCAATGGATGGGAAAAGTGATGAATGTTCATAACTATTGAATTGAAAAGAGGGCTTATCATGCGGTGAATGTTATGGGAGGCGCTGTGGACACTTGCTTCACCACGAAGGAAGGAATCGCATTAATCCATTTGCCTAGAAAACTACAACTTACACATCAACTCAACCAAACTCATTAACCCTACACTCACTCACTGCGATGCAATTAACTCGTGGAGAATCTCGCCAGCTAACCTCAAACGCCAACGTGAATGGCCATTTTAAAAACCATATTTTCAATCAAGAACTTACAATGTCGTCCTCTTCTTTCGAATTGATTGGATTGGATTGGATCGGATTGATGTTTTGTAAAAACATGATTAGGTAAGCCCAACTGTTTCATTGTTAAATATCACGGAAGATAGGGCGCTGGATTTTTCTTCAACCTCAGTTTTTCCAGTTTAGTTTTAGTTGGATGTTTTGTTTCCGATCGATCGTTCCTGTGGGTTTGAGCGCAAGATGCTGTGGATCCCGACGAGTATGTAATCGCTTTGAATGAATTACAAGCTCGCTCCTTTTTTTCCTCTTTTCAGATTCAGAGTTAGGGATTCGTGAATCCCTGCGGGCTATTTGAAATCTGCGCTAAACATTCGCATTCGCATTCAATCTGACAGTAGAGATCTCGTTATTATCAACGATTCCTTACTTTCTGATTGACTTTAGGAGAAACGGCATAGCTGCTGCAGGCGGGGCTCTGAAACCCTAACCGTGCTGTGTTGAAACTTCTTCAAATGGGGCGCACGCCTTGCTGCTCGAAAATGGGTCTGAACAGAGGTCCATGGACTCCCGAGGAGGACGATCTTCTCGTAAAGTATATCCAGAAGCATGGAGAAGGAGGCTGGAGAACACTCCCTAAGAAAGCAGGTTTAATATGAATTTGTTTTGCCCGTCAGAACATGCTTAGAAAATTATTGATTATTTGTATTCTAATTTGTGTTTTCTGGTATAATTATAGGGTTGCTGCGTTGCGGCAAAAGCTGCAGATTGCGATGGATGAATTATCTGCGGCCTGATGTTAAACGAGGACAGATTCTGCCCGATGAGGAAGACCTTATTCTCAGATTGCATCGTCTTCTCGGAAACAGGTACGTTCCTTGCTTTTTTGAGATTCAAGAAGAATATATGGGTACATTAGATTAGGTTAGATTAGATTAGATTAGATTAGAGTGAAAATTGGTGCATTATATCCATTTGGTTTTTCAGGTGGTCCTTGATAGCCGGGCGAATGCCTGGGCGCACAGATAACGAGATCAAGAACTACTGGAATACACACCTTAGTAAAAAACTGATCAGTGAAGGGATAGATCCAAGGACTCACAAACCCCTTGCTGAATCAGAGCTTGAGCAGTTACGCAGTGATAAGAGCCAAGGAGTTGACAACGTAAACTCTGAAGATACCAACGACCCTACTTCTGATACTCAGCAAATTCAGCTGGAAGAAACTGAAACAGCAATGTCTGACAATATTGAAGCCTGCAAAGTTATTGACAACATTTGCCATTCCCCAGAACTCAGCAAGAACGTCAACGATCATCCTGATACATCAGCAATCGATAGCCTTCACACTGCTGCAACTTCCTCGAGCACTGCAAAAGCTACTCAATCTACTTATATTGGAAGTGAGGGTACTTATTCATCTGCTGTTTCTGATTTAGGAAAAGGAGGTAAGCTGCCGCAACAATCCATTAACGGAGCTGTTCACATTAATCAACCCTTGCAACTTCCATACTGTTACGCTACTCAGGAATTGAGCTTAGAAGGCCATGATTGGTCTCCGTATTTGAGAACAAACACACTGACAAGTAGCTTTTTCATGGCACCCTCATCAGGGCTAGACAGCGCCCAACATTTCTCAGATCAAGGTTATCAGACAACAGCTAGAAATGCTTTGAGAGGTGGACATCAATACGAAAGTTTTTCAACGAATCCCATGCAACACCGTGCAGTCACTGAAGAAACCCATCAAGAAAGCTACAAGGAAAACGATGGTGCAAATTCCTGTACTCTTCAAGCCAACATAAATCCACTGGGCGCGACCACCGAAGATTGTAATTCAGATATATTCTCTTATTTTCTGGAGTCCTTTATGACTGAGGATCAGTTGCTGGAAGAAGCGAATTACAAGCACGCAACACCAGCTTCAGCTTCCGTGTCGCAACATATGCAGCAGCTCTCGCAGGCTCAAGCTCCCAATCATGAGTACGACATGTGGTCTGTAATGTCCCCAACATCACAGTATCCTTCGAATTAATTACCTCAAAGATAAGAAGAACGAACCTTTGGCTATTTTCAGTGCTTCTGTTTAATCTGTATTGTCTTTGCTTTCTATATGAATCTGTAATATCCTTTTGTCGATGTCTTATTTAAGAGTACATGTATGTTGTTGTAGTAAAACGCTTGTGAGAAATACAATTGCTATATATTCTATTAGTTTTTGTTTATGCAACTTTCAAAATTGATTGCTGTGAAAGAAATCAGGTTAAACATTACATATTAAACTATTTCATCAAAAATGCTGATTCTCCATGGAAGTGAATGAATGACAAACTTGGATATTCTTATACAATCCCGAAAATGTTGAGAGTATATCTGCTGGGCCTGAATTTTTATTAAATCCCGCGGGTGCATTGCCATATTTTCTTCAGTCATAGAAAATTACTGTGAAACTAGGAAGATATGAACAATATAATATAGGATGGTATAATTGAAAGTGATGTGCTATAACCCATGGCAGCTGGAAACCCACAGTGCACACTCGCAAACATTATATAAATCCACCCAAAAAATATATCCGAGGCTGTTGGTGAACCCACACTTACAAGAATTACATTTTAGTTCTTGTTATGTGATTCCTTTAGTCTGTGAAACAAATACGATTATAGAATCTGTGGATTTAACCAGTCAGAAAATGAAATTCTATGAGAATGAGATTAATCCCACTATCACTTACACAGCACAGACTAGCATTCCCTTTAAGAGAATTATTTTTTCGCAGAATAGGCGCTTACTTGATCAGCTGAGGATAAGCTAACATCACTTTGAAACATGTAGCTGAACTAAAGGTGTTCAAAACATTTAAACAATATGCTCAGCTTGCCTTCCAAATAATTAGATAATTCTATATTTAAGTAAACTCAGACCTTTTAGGATTTGTAGTATCATATGAAGACCTTTTAGGATTTGTAGTATCAAATAAAGAATTACAAAAACAGAAAATTCCATTCTTTATGTCTTAATTATTTATACATAAGATAATACATTAATATCACATATGCTTCATTCTCAATTTCTCTTTTGCAGAATAGTTATAGAGTTTCTTCTATGTTTCTCTTTTGCAGAATAGACCTGTATAGAATTTCTTGTATGTTTATATTTTTATTACGGATAAGACGTATCACATTAGCTTCATTCTCGATTTCTCCTTTGCAAAATAGGTATAGAATTTATTTTTATTATAGTTAAGACTTGGTTGAAATATGTTTTTTTCTTCCATACACATTCTATGAACATTGATACAAATTTCCAGTTTCACATTCTTAGTAAATGTTATTGGTTCCGTACATTTGAAGAATCATATAACACAGGTTATCGACCAACAGGCAGGCCAAGTAGTTTTGTAGATGGCAAGTTCGTAAAAACAAAAGACTCCATTGCTAGGGTGTCTCAGTTCTAGACTGTTATCCAGTGCAGTCATTTAATTGTCCAACCTTATGAATCCAGCTACTTTCTACAGCTGTACACAATAGAGTAAATGAATTTGCAAAACGTACACGATGCAAATTAAGATAAAACATCTTATATTTGCTGCGGAAATTTTTTTCCTTACATGTTTGCCGAAGCCATAAGCAATATACACAAACTAAGTCCTTGATGAAACATTAGAACATCAATAGTTGCAGTTTTAAGACAAGCGTAAGAAAACCACTATAGTGCCCGCTACAATAGAAGGAACATAAGCATAGTTTCACCACGAAAAAACTCTCGAGGTAAGGAAACACAAGAGTTCGCATTCTCGTGTACAGCCACAACGAACAAATATTTTACAATGACTAACTATATGTTTACACAAATTTCTAGAAATAAGAGCAACAACCCATTATCAGAAATTCCTGGTGAAAATCAGAGTCATAATCATCGAAGCCAAATGAGTGTGTATCTTGCCAGTCAGTCGCGACATATAAATCTTTGTCTTCAATAAAGCGACGGCAAACATGAATTTCACAATCTAGGAATAAACTGATGCGAGAACATAGTCTTCTATCTTGTGCAGCTAAAGTACAAGAGCCAGCTTGAAAATTTCCAACATTATCTGGCATCAGGGAGTTAGTTGTCTACAGTACCGATAAATCGAAACAATCATGAGTTATTGACCATAGGACTGATTCCCAGGAGCTACTGGCTTCTGTAACATCCATGAATGAAGGGAGTAAATTCTATATTACTTCTTGGACACACTACCACGATATAACAAAGTCAGAAAATATAAAATATTGCTATATTACTAGAATGCTAAAGAGCAAACAGTATTGTTTGCGAAACTGATGCTTCTGTGTAGTTTTTGGTTTCTTTATGAATTTAGCACATTGTGAGTTTTTGACTATGGAATTTAACGGACTAAGTTTTTATGCGGACAAACAACCTGAGATTATAATCTGTAGAAAAGATCTTTTGGGTTTAAAATTTTTCCATTTGAACATCAATCCAAAATTGTGTCGTGGGAATTATTTTTCTTTGAAAACTCAAAATGCAGATGGTTATTCTAGAAAAATAGTTCTGATGCAATGTTAGTGGTGAATTGTTCAATGTTAGTGGTGAATTGTTCAGACATCTTGAAACCCATCAAGTTCATAAAGGGTATCACAAGCACAGTATTAGTTTAGGTCAAAATGCAACTAGTATATTAGCAATGTGAGATTGCTGCTAAAACAGTTGGCAACCATTACTTCTTCTGAAATCATTCGTCAGTGACTTTTTGGGAAGGCTTCCGTATTCTTTCCCTGATTGTCTATATTGAAGTCAAATATAGAATCTCAAAATAGACAAAGGCATTGGTTTGATTTTGTAATGCTTGAGCGACTTGTTGGGAAGGCTTCCGTATTCTTTCCCTGATTGTCTATATTGAAGTCAAATATACAATCTCAAAATAGACAAAGGCATTGGTTTGATTGTGTAATGCTTGAGCGTGGGTGCTATTGTCAAGCCTAATGCCCATGAGATGCCACACTCAGAATTCTCTATCCGACGATATTCATCAACAGTCATAGGATTCAAATCAAAATAAACTTATAATACACAAATTAAAATTTAGAAGAGGTATTCCCTTGCAACGAGTAGCTCAAACCCTTTTAGAAAAGGTACTCCCTTACCACCATCAGCCCAAACCCTTCCCAATCTCCAAGATTTTATCATCACTCAGTTCTTGAATATTTATGGTTGCTCGTAACATTTTTCTTATTTTTTTTAACAAGAAAACGTAGTCCTTACAATCAGCAGCCCAAACCCTTCCCAATCTCCAAGATTTATCATCACTGAGTTCTTACTACAAATGGGATACTTATGGTTGCTGGTAACATTTTTCCTACCTTTTATTTTTTTTAACAAGAAAAGGTAGTCCTTACAATCAGCATACTTATGGCAATCAGCATACTTATGGTTGATGGCAGCATTTTTCTTACTTTTCTTTTATTTTTTTAACAAGAAAAAGGTAGTCCTTACAATCAGCAGCCCAAACCCTTACCAATTTTCAAGATTTATCATCACTGTTCATTCTTATTAGAAATGGCATATATATATGAAGATTTATGATCACTGACTTCTTATTAGAAAGAAAGAGGACACCTATGGYTACTTCAACATTTTCCTACCTTTTATTTAACATTACTATTTTTTTAACAAGAAAAAGTAATCCTTACAATTCCTTACAATCAGCAACCCAAACCCTTACCAATCTCCAAGATTTATCATCACTGAAAAGAAAAAGTAATCCTTACAATTCCTTACAATCAGCAACCCAAACCCTTACCAATCTCCAAGATTTATCATCACTGAATTCTTATTAGAAATGGGATACATATGAAGATTTATGATCACTGACTTCTTATTAAAAAGAAAGGGGACACCTATGGTTGCTTCAACATTTTCCTACCTTTTATTTAACATTAAGATGTTAATATGTTGCTTCAACATTTTTCCAATAGTTTTTTTAACATTATGATGTTAATGTTGTTTATTTTTATGAATATCAATAAATATATTTAATAATTAAAATCTATTATATTAAATATTATTTAGAAATATTTTTCTATATTAATTAATGTGTAATTATTTAATAATAAAAGTATATCTTGTATTATTAAAGATAAAATAAATTAAAAGGAAATGATATTCATCTTCAATTTTCTTTATATTTCATATTATTAATATTATTAATCATGTAATTATTATTCTGGGTTTTATCTTTAAAATTTATAAAACTATAAGATATAATATTAAAGATGTAGTAGGTTTGATTGTTTATTTTATATGTACTAATAGTTTGGTGAATCTTAATTTATGTTCAATTCATTGTAAAATAATTATCTAATCTTATCTTCATGACACAACTTATCTATAACTTTCTAAGTGTACTTATATATACAATTTGAAAAATATACATATATTTATATATAATTTGGAAAGAATACACACTTATCTTATTTTCAATGGGCAGACATACTTCTTTATTAATCTCCCTTGTTTGAATTGATGAACATCCCTTTCTTGAATGAACTAAAAGTTTGTGTTCAAGAACATATGTGACTTTCCATATTCCTTTTTTAGCCTCCAAACTTTTAAGCAATCTATGTTTTTCATGATCCATCATCCATCCTTCTTCTTACTTATCATCTTGCCACAAAATTAACAACTAAATTAGGGGAAGACCTTATCCAATGACTATTTATTTAATTTCTCTTCAATTATCATGTTTACATTTTCAACATACTCTTCTTGAATACACTACAAATTTTCTTTAACATTTGAAAAATTTCTTGTTAAGGCATTATTAACATCTCATTTTTTTTCTTCTCGTCTTTAAAGGCGAGTCCCATTTGATTGTCTCTATTCTTAGTAAATTTCCACAATCTTCTTAATTACAACATTTTTTTCTGAGCGGTCCTCCTCACCCAATTTGATCAAAAAACCCATCCCCCGCAACCTCACATCCTTGAATTTTTCCTTAGTTTTTCCATGTCTTCTTGTAGGTCATTTCTTAGCACAAAAGTTTCATTTTCACAACAAACTCATCATTTATTTCCATTCTTTCATCTAAATTTTTCCTTGCATCATCTACATTCAGTCCATGGCCCATAAGTCTCAAATATATCGATAAGATGATATTTCTGGAAACACATAGTTTACATAGGAATTTTATCTTATTTTTTCCTTGCATCATCTACATTCAGTCTATGGCCCATAAGTCTCAAATATATCGATAAGATGATATTTCTGGAAACACATAGTTTACATAGGAATTTTATCTTATTGTGCATTTTTTAGCATCATGTCGTCAATCTCACAATCCTCATCATCTACCTCTATTGTTACAATTGCATCTTCTTTCTCTAGTACAATGTCTTCATTGTCATATTTCTTGGCACCTTTATTTCTTGGTGTAAGAGTTGTGTATAATCAACTACCTCACTTCTACTACATGGTCAAATTCATCTTCTTTGAGTGTATCCTATTCCCTTGTTTTTTCCATGTACTAGTCTTGGCCATCAATTATATTCTTCAATACTAGCACTTCATCGAAATGTTCGTCTTTCTTCGGCTACAACAATCCTTGCATATACTTGTCATTTTTTGCTAAAACATCCTCTCCCAACTCCACAGGAATCACACCTATTAGAATTTCACCAATCCACAATGTTTATTTCTTGTTTGGTGGTATTTTGTTACATTCTCTTTGTTTTCATTGTGATGGGAACTGCGCCCTATTGCATACTCCTCCAATTCTTCATAAATGCTTCTCCTCTACCAAATTTCACTCTCCCTCAAGTGCATCAACCTTTTTTTGGGTAGTAAATCTCCTCTTCAATGTCCAAATTTAATGGAAAAATTGCTTCAAATGATTCGAGGAGCACCATGGGCAAATGATGAACAAGAGGGAGGGAAATAAAGGGAAAATTAACTTAACCTTGTTTTCAAGTGGTAGCTTGAGGAACCTTTAATTCTTTCTTCTTCTTGGCATTTTTCCTTCCTTAAGAAGTTTCACATCCTTGTTTGGGATTGCAAGAGCATTCTAACAAAATGTCGTAATTGGGTTTTAGGATCATTTCTCACTATTTTGGATTACGCTGAATTATTCTCCTCTATTGGGAAGAGGGTAAGGAATTATGGACCATGCTAAACAACCATCCATTATTCCTTTTTTATGGAACATTCTTGGGGAAGACAAGTTGTTGTTGCTCCATTCCTTTAGTTGACATGATTATGAAATGAAATGCATGGTGAATTCCATGTTGATTGTGAGAAACATGGAATTGTTGAGAGTCATGAAGTTGAGGACACTGCTTTTACTATTTCCAAACCATTGCTAGGACTCCTAGTAAGATAATTTACATTAGAAGTCTTCCTAACGACTTGAATAAGTGGGAATGCTAAACTCGTCGAGGAATGTTTAGCTGAGAAAGAGGGTGTATATGTGGTGTTGTATTAGAATGAATAGGCATCTACAATGTTAGAGAGCTAGTTGAGGTGGCTAGAGTGCATATCTTGAAATAACAAAGTCCAATTATGTTGCAAATTGGGCTGAAAATTATGATGAGTATTCAACCTACCAATTCACCCTTGTTGCTTCATTACTTGGCTTGAGGGTGGCACCTACACAAGTTGGCACCTATTGATGGGAGGAAAATTTATCTTATGGAGCTATTTTCCCAAGTGCATTTATTAAGAGATAAATATTCTATCTTAAATATTTGTACGAGAAGATTCCTTTTCTAAATGGGTAAAATTGCTAGTTAGATGTTAATGGCTATTGGAAACATAATCAATTATATACTTTAAGGTTGTTGCAACCACCAATTATTTCTTAAGAATGGAGGAATCAACCTATGTTGTGTAAAGTAAGGTACAATCATGCCAACTTTATGGATCTATCTTTTTGGGTATCATTGATGATGTGAGAACCAACAAAGAATTTGTAANTAAGGTTGTTGCAACCACCAATTATTTCTTAAGAATGGAGGAATCAACCTATGTTGTGTAAAGTAAGGTACAATCATGCCAACTTTATGGATCTATCTTTTTGGGTATCATTGATGATGTGAGAACCAACAAAGAATTTGTAAATATCTTTGGGAAGAATGATATTATCAATGCAGTGTTATGATCTCTTGTGCATTTAGATTATAATATGTCAATCCTATGGTGGAATGATTAATTGTGTCATTAGATGCGAATCTTGTGTAAATCACGCATGCATTAAAACTTTGTTCTAGCAATTTTGGGAAATTGTTATGTATGCACATTTATTTCCATTGCTATTATAATTAATATTAATCATGCAATAGAATTGCATGATTAAATTGACTACAAGGATATGAGATAAATAGTTGGACTCGGAACTAATACTCTAATTAGGAGAGGATAAATTTTAATAGTGTACATAAACAATTAAGGGGGATGGTTCTGAGTACTACACTCTCAACATCTCTATGAATTCTATGATATCCTTCATCTTAACCCTTACAATGATACACAATCATATTGTTTATTTTTATTTTTATTTTTGGCATTGTCCTCCATCTCACTTTTTAGCTTCTTTAACTTTTGTAATGTTCAAGTATTAGATCTTTCTTAATCTCTTATGGGATTTACACTCAAAATGAGGGTTCTTCATTGGTTTCATTGTTTTGGACAATTATTGTAGATGTAATGGGCCTTCATATTATCTTCTCATTGTTTTCTTCATAACCATATTGTTGCAATGCATACACAAAAGAAACAAACAACCAATGTTGTCCTTTCACACACAATCACTCAACTTTAATAAAATTTCGGTTTTATTCATTTAAAAAAATTATAATCATAAACATGATGAATCCAATAAACTACTTTAGAAAAAGAAATGACTCAATAAACAAATGTCATTGAGTTTTACTTAAACTATCTTAGACAACTTTAAGGGAACTCATATGGAGCATATCACTCCTCACATAATAACTTTGAACCCTTTGAAGTTCTAGTTGGAAGCTTTTCACCTTTCCAATTTTCATAAAGGTTTTTCATATAATACTCATTGCTTGCCATATTCAAAACTCTTTTATATTATAATATTAATCAATAATCATTAAATCAAAGTTAACCATGATTCAAATTAAAATCAACTTACAAAGAAGACTAACCCCAACCTATTCAAACCTTGAAACTTAGTTATCTTTTATTATTATAAAAAATAATGATAAACTACCTATAATTGTTTGCAATATTTTTCCCCAATTCAATTTTTCTAATTTAATATTTTATTTTTATAACATATATAAATTGCAATTTATTTAAATATATATTTATAACTTATTTAAATGTAGATTATTATGATTTTCATTCTAATCTAAACTTACTATCATTTAATATAATAATCAATATTTATAAATAATCATCACATTGAAGTTAACAATAATTAAAATTAAAATTAACTTAAAATAAATAAATTAGAACTAACCCCAACCCATCCAAATTTCCCAACTCTATTATTACTTATTCCCTTCCTATAAGAAATGAACTACTTAAGAATAACAAATAAACTACTTAAATAATAATAGCTTGTAACATTTTTCCAAACATCTAATTTTATATTTTATTTATCTTGACAACATAATATTAAGCTGCAGCTTGTTTAAATATATAAATATAATTGAATGTGATTTTGATTCTAATTTATTTCACTACAA
>SNQJ01S0082446.1:21134-35247 GCA_010110895.2 Picea sitchensis
CTAAATGTTTCAAGTCATTTGGGCTTTGAAAAAAACTCCCATAAAAGGTGGGCATCTTATTTTGATTACATATGGGATATCCAAAAGATATAGATCAAAGTCAACAATTAACTTTGTTCCATGTTATTGGATACCTAAATCTACTCTCGAGAGAAGGTCGGTAATACGATTTGGTTGTGTAAGACAAAAGGTTCTTATTTTTTAATTTCCAGTAAATTGCGTAGAAATTTAGGTGTGTTGTATATTTCAAGGGTACGATATACATAACCTAACGAAAAAAATTGTCGATATATATGAAAGCGTATACGTATTCGTTGACTCATGTTACTTCGCGTTAAAATTATTTTTCAGAGAATTTATGTGTACCTAACCGTCAAAGGTCGCCCGGAGATGAATGGTAGAGCAGCCAACGCGTGGTAGCTGTATGGATTCATGAAACATAATAAATCTAGTTACGACGGAAGAACTTTCAATCTCTCCTGTAGAGGCAATATGATGAAATAAAAACGGAGACTGGTTTAAATGGGACGAAAGCCCAACCAGCCTGTGACAGGCGCAATGTTTAAAAGTAACTGTCCAACGCGTTACCAGTTTTACTATCGACTGAAACATTATTTTGGGGTCTCATTTCAATCTCAGGCTCTCTATGACAACGCGAAAATACGTGATAAGAAAGACTAAGGCGAGCAATATTCATGGAAATAAACAGACATCAACTCTCAATGCCATCTACCTAATCCAATTTTCTACGGCCTTTTGGAATTTGTTCAACAATATAGATATAAAATCACACAATAAGTTTTATAGTTCAACAATATAATATAATATCACACACTAAGTTTTATAGTTCAAGGAGTTGAGGCAAAATGCATGTGTAGGAAACAAAATCTAAATAAAAGAAAAGGCATGAAATAATGGAAATAATTAAACCATATTGGTTTATTAACCATCTTGATTCATGAGACAGAAATAATAATTGATAGGAGATGATTAATATTCATATCTAATTCACAACATATTGGATTGCGTCATTTCCATGGATAATGTAATTCCCACTGATTAAAAATTCAATACCTTATCCTTCACTAAACTATTCATGCGTCTCCTTATCGCAAAGAGTGCCATTGAATATGCGCCAGTTTTGTTTACATTCAGTGAACAAATTGGATGCTGGAGATTTCATTTTCATAAATTGGATGATGGAGATTTCATTTTCAGACATGTCCATGAGCTCCTTCCTCACTAGTGTAGTGCTGAATGCAAGATAGGCGTATGTCAAACAATAGGCTTAAAGGTTTTTGTTATGCCTGTATAAATCTTCACGTCTTATAGGCCTGTAGCACCCATACGTTAGAGCTTTAACGCATTAGGGCATAAAAGGGGGGAAACTACTAAGAAAGAAAAGTGGGGTCGCATACGACATAGACAACTGAACCAAAACTTTGGTCCTCATATGACTGCGTATACGTAGAAAATACGTGTTAATTGACTTATATTACGCCATGGATTGTACTCTCTAGAACATATATAGCGAGATATCTGTACCTAACTTTCAAAGGGAGCCCGTAGAGGAATGGTAGAGCAGCCTGTCCTTGGTAGGTATATGGGTTCATGAACCATCATCAATTCAATACCGAGGAAGAACTTCCAATCTCCCAAGATAAGGCCTGTAGAGGCAATATTATGAAACCTTAAAATAAAAGACAGAGAGACTGGTTTAAACGATTTAAACTTTAAATGGGACAACTGCCCAACCAGCCAGCTACAGACGCAATGTTCAAAATCATTACTCCACACAATACCAGAGACTTAAACATTATATTGGGGTCTCGTTTCAATCTCAAGTTTGCTATGACAGCTTGAAAATATGAGATAAGAAAGATAAAGGTAGGCAATATCCATGGAAACAAACAGACATTAGCTCTATATGGCATATGTAATTTTCATGAACGTAGGATTCAAGCTAGTCCTACAGGCTTCTGGAATTTATTCAACTGTGTAAACATCATATCGCACACCTATGTTTTATAGTTATTGGAGCCAAAGAAAAATGCATATGGAAGAAATAAATTTTAAAGAAGAGAAATGGCATGAAAAAGGCCTGAGCGGCGGAATTTCTGTTTTAATTTGTTCAAATATATAAACATCATACAACACACCTATGTTTTATAGTTATTGGAGCCAAAGAAAAATGTATATGGAAGAAAAAAATTCTAAAGAAGAGAAATGGCATAAAAAAGGCCTGAGAGGCGGAATTTCTGTTTTGCAATAATCCCCAGACAGAGAAATTCTAAAAAAGCGGAGGAACGAAATGGTGCGTACCCGTTCTTGGTGGCGAGAAAAATAAGATATCCTGTGCTCATTGCTTGTTCTTCGTATGTTTCCCTGCAACAATTTCCAAAATACATTAATATTATCTCGTCAATAATTGCTAACAGTAAAATGATTAGAAGTCCAAAAGAAATTCAATATTAACGAACATAGACTGACCATGAACTGCAGGAAGGTCCCCCACGCTGAATTTCAGTTCTCGTTTAAGAAATATATTAGACGCACATTTCATCAATAATGTAGAGGAAATGAATAGGAGGATTATTCTCTACATAATATGATGTACAATGCTTCATCTCACGGCGCTGAAATGAAAACATATCAAGCGCTTTCGTTCAGCGCGGCGCAGGTACAATTGGAATACAGTCAATATGGAACGCTGGAGTCATGAAAAGCGAAAAACTGAGTAAGAATCATAACAGGCCAATTATTTGATTGAGACCCCACAGACACAATAGGATCATAACAAAGCTCTATCGTCACTGGACTGCTGCATGGAGATGATCCTGATGAATGGATATCAACCCGGCGGAGATAGGTTAAGGCAGGATTTGCGTGGCAGGAGGAGCATGAAGAATACAAGTAGTAATTGATATAAATTGAAAAGTCAAACAGTTTTGAATGTCAGACGAGAACTGCCCCTCTCGGGCTGAGACTGGTAGGCAGAGCAAATGGTGAAGTCGCAACTCAAAATAATTGTATTTGTGAGTATTTGAATGGTAGGCTTCGTTTCTTCATGTATCGCAAAATCACTTACCTAACATCTGTCAACCACACCAAACAACTTATTCATGTGATTGACTGGCCGTTACACCTCCCGTGCAGAGTAAGTATTTGGGTTGAAATTTATGTGGACAGTGCAACGTACCTACCGCACTTGCACATTGAAAAATATCATTCCCGTAAGCTGCCTTGATCTTAAACACCGGGAAGCGAGCGAATAGAGAAAATAGTGCCCCGTTTTGCACATAAAAACAAAGTACGCCACGCTTAATTATTTATGTAAAACCAAAACCAACTAACGGTCATTTAATGCTACAGTCTGCGTAAGTTGTTAGTTCATCGACGTTTTTGATGAAATAGGAAAAGGAAGACCTAAATTCACACTTGAGCGCCAAGAACATTCCAATATAACACGAGCTCATTTTTAAACCCATCAGGGGCGGATACACATATTTTGTCGGTTATTAAGAGTATTTAACAAAAACAAATAATATCCAACATGATTTATATGCTTAGGCCAAAATCTAGCAAGTGGGGCATCCTAACGGTCATAATCCTTGTGCACGATGCCATCTCGCAATGGTGTTTGTATGTACGGACCGTTTATGTACTATTGGGAAGACGTCCTCTAATGGGCCTCTAATGGGCATGATATCTACTCATAGCATTCACATTGAAGTGATATGTTTCTGACATTTTATATTTAATGGTGTTTCAAAAGGTGCGATAAGCATTAATCTCAAAGGACTCCAGGCTCGAACTCTTGACCTTTCTCTTTTTTTTTTTTGGAGAGTATGCTTTCTCTTTTTTTGGAGAGTATGAGTACATCTTACAAATTGAGCTAACCCTTGAGGTACTCTAATAAGTGTTAAACTAGTTTGAAATATTGAAGTGATAGGTTCTTTGTTCAAAACATTATATAAGGTTTTGAGTAGGGAACCTTCACTTCAATGTTCTAGGTAGGATTTACAAGGGTGAAAAGGGTGTGTAAGGCCCACTTTCAATGAACATGTTAGTGGTTGAATCCAACAACACTTTGGGTGGCAAACACTTTGTTTTCCAAGAAGGATAATGGACATGTTAGTGGTGTTGGTTTTCAAGAGCCTGAAACAAATATTAAATGCAAGAAATATGGCAATATAGACAAAAACAATCACAAAACCCTAACAATGTGTGAAGGAAACATCCACGGGGCAAGTGTGTTTTATTATTCAAGATGTGATTATAACATTGCAATGCCTCTCAAGGATTCATTGATATATACATCATAGGTTAGATCAATCACTTCAAGACTATCAATAAATTTGTATTATTACCATAACTAATTGTTGTCATAATTACAACAATATCCACCTTGACAACAATTTATCCGATACCTTGCCTAAGCCCATTCATCACCTCTTTTGCAAGCCAAGAGAAGCCACACTCCATCGCAGCTTCTTGTTGGCAACCACACATGATTTTTGATATTTAACACGATCGAAAGAGATTACACTTTTCCGTAGATGCCATCACCTCGAATCTGTAAACATTTTTCTGAGTTTCGAAATGATTGTTGGATTAAAGCTTACCTTATTAAATTTTTATTTGTTTGCATTTTCGTTTGTTTTATTTTAATTCATGACTATAAGCATGAATTAAACATAAAACTTGGCTTTGTTTAATAATTTTGTTCCTTAGAAATATCTTTAAAAAAAAAAAGCTATGCATATGTAATTGAAATTCAAATCTTATGCAATGGTTGATTAATCCATTATCGAAGTTTTGTGTTAATATGGTTGTTATGAATTCAATGGTTCGATAGTTTATTTTCGAATTGTTTTGATACATGAAGAGCCTTTGTTAATTTTTGATATTCTTCTCATGAGTTCAATGGTTGTGTCAACATTCATATCAATGAGTACATGCCTATTGTACTTGCGTTTTCACCTTACCTTGCTGGCTCAAAACATTAATGAAGTTATTCATTATCTGCATAGGGTTTTGTACTCTGTAGTTTTTGGCACTCATCGCAAGAGATGATAAGGAATACAATGAACCCTCTGGTTTTCGTTCTCACTATCTGAGTTATGATAACCCACAGGCTCTGTTATTTTCATGTTTCCACTCTCCGTTCAGACCTGTTTTTTTTGCTCGCACAATTGGAACCCAAAACTATTCTGATTGGTCTCTGTTGCATCCTTGTTACAGTGGTCATGGAACCCATCGTTCGCATAGAGACGAACGGATGCCAAGCCTTACTATCCCATGACGATTCTATTGAGGACCTAAAGGATCATGGTTGGGATATATTCCTCAAGAAATTTGAGGGTTATAATCTCCAGGTCGCAGAAGCTTTCGCACGAACCTTTGACGGGTTCAGAGCTAAGATTGGAGACATACAATTAGAATTGACAAAAGATTTCTTCAGCAAAGCAACATGGCTCTCATCAAAGGGCGAGAGATGGTTTAAAAATGCCATGATAGAAGAAGTCTCATGGAATTTGTTCATGACCTCAAGTAAAACTACTTGTTGTATACAAGATATTCCTATCGCTCTGTTAAAACCTAGATGGTATAGTTTATTGTTAATTCTGAAGCAATTTGTTACGTGAGAAGGTCGATACAGGCTAGTATTTCTATACCATATCCATTTGCTTATGAATTTCAAAGGTTTCGATTTAGATATGCCCTTTTACCTACTGATGAGTCTCTACAAGATGTCCAAGCGATACAAACGACATGGTATCAATTCGAGCCTCTTCCACCATGGATTGGTTAAAATCTTGTTGATGTATCATCTGTTGACCATAGTTGACAGTTGGGAGACATTTTTTATGAGGAATGGATTTGCCCAGGCTTATCCTACAACAAACCCTCTTTTAATTACAAACCCTAACTTAGATAAGCTAGTGGTTGAAAACCAGTTCGTTAATTCAATTAATGGACCAGAGTTTACTGATAAAACCCCTCTAGATAAATGCTCACTGTGTAGGTTTTCACTTGCAAGATCTCTGGAACAAGTGATTGATAAATTGAAGGGAAATGATCCCCATGTGCCTGTGGATGATGCTAGTTTTAACGTTAATGTTAAGTCTGATGTCAAGAAACTCTGTAAATGAACAAAACAACAATGCATAGATTTGGGTTTCAAGAATAAGAAGGTCAATCGCCTAATCTCTAGAAAACTAAGGAACCAAAAGGATACTCATTTGATCTTGATCGATCCAATCGAGATCGATGAGGTTTCAAATCGTGAGATAGAGGATTTCCTAGCTTGGGAAGATCCATAATTTTAGTGCTCCAGAAGGGAGGTTATCACCCATGCTGAACCATATGATTTCGTGACCAATTTACCCCCATGTCTTAAGGGTAACGAAGGATTTTTCGAGTATTGGGAATGATATGAAACAAACAGAAGGTAAGATTGAAGCACCCTTGGTCGACTGTTCCTTGTGTCGATCTCTCATCCCCCCGTTACATTGTGATAGTTGTCTCGATTGGGTAGAGCGCTACTATACCGACATTCCTCTCTTACAGGCCCAAATTAAAACCTTGACTTCTCAGAATGATCTATTGAAGCAAGAGAACCTTGATCTCAAGGCACAGGCAGAAATGGATAAGAAACAAATCAAGAGATCTGGAAATATAGTCATTAAGAATACAACCAGTGTCAAAGAAATTATAAACTCTAAACTAATTGATCCCTCTCTAGTTGATTTTTAATGGTAAAACATTTTATTTTCATTTCATTGATTTATGTAATCCAAGTCGAAATAAGTAGATTTGAAATTTGATTTCATTTACTAAAATTAAGACTAGCTACAAAATCTTTGATTTTGTAGCGAGTCCTTTTAATAATAATAATTAGTAATTAGTAATTGTTTTTCTAATATATAAAATTGGTTTTGCTATTCTCACGAAATGGGATATTTTGTTGTTGATTACTTGGAAGAAATATTTTCAATTATACGCTTAAATGATTAATAGTTTCTCCTTTATGTTTTATAAAAATTTTGATTTATTTTTGAATAAGACAACTCTAGTATGAGTGGTTTCCAATCCACTATTTTTGTAATATTACTTGATTTTGGGAGATTCAACTCTATCCTGTGAGATATGAGTATTTGGATCCTGGATTACTTTAAGTACTGTTCACTTTGTCAGTGAAGGCATCTTTGATTGGAACACATTATGGACATGTAATTCCCAAGACTATATGGATAAGTTGTTCACATTTCGGCTTTAGACCAACGTGACACGGTTTCATTTATGTTTTTTCTCTTATATTATGGAATATTAATATGTTATACAACTTTAGTCTCATTAGCATATAATGTTTCATTTTATTCGGCGCTTTAAATTTTGTCTATAACTCGTTGTTTCATTTATTATATCTGTGATCGTTATTTCACTTTAATATCATTTATTTATGCTTGATGTTAAGTTGATGTTGTTAGCGATAAAAAACGCACTGGTATTTTGTTTGAAAAATGATGCCTAATCTTGCAGGGAACTTTTGACTACCTTCCCGAGCTCCAAATGCATATTTGAAAGTACCATTCGAAAGATTAGGATTTCTAGATGTCGATCGACTATTCAAGCATGTAAAACGGACTCTCCACGATTGAGAAATTTGATTTTAAAAAAATATGGGTTTTCACCAGCTTATTGGTTTTGAAATCCGCTAGTTAGTTGTTGAAAGCTTTCATTTTCACCGGCTAAAGGGGCGGATTCAGGGAAAATTAGCTGGTGAAACCTGTTACATGGCAGCAAGGTCATATTTTTGCCCAGATTTGACTTTTTCTCAACCAAATCTTTTGAGGTTGGTTTCTAAAGATGCATAACAATTAAATACATTAGATTTAAGGTTTTATTTTGATGTATTTAATGTTTAAGAAGGTGGAAAAATGAAAATGGTGACCTAGTTCATGAGCAAAAAACTGTCTTTTTTGCCAAAGGTGGAAAATTCGAATTTCCTATGAAGATTCATCAGCTTTGGAAGGTTTTCTACATCTGTCAAAGGGTTTGGAGGATATGAAGGCTATCAAGATAGAGTTTGACTCCTTAGATAGGATATTTTCCTATTTTGTTTTGACTTTCCATTTTTAGTATTCTAGATCCATTTTTATAGGATCTCATCCTACACTTGTTGTATCTATTTTGATTTGATTATTTTTAGCAAATCTGATCCATTTTCAAGGATCTAGATTTCATCTTGTAAGGCTATAAAGCCAAAGACATTTGGAGCACCATAGGGGGTTCAATCTTGGATACATTTTGCTACTGTTATAGACACTTATTTGATAATAGAATCACAGTCTTCTTTTGTCTTCAATATCAGAATTGCTCATGCATCTTATCTTTCTGTACTTTACTTCAGTTTGTCTTTGCTTATAAAGAATGTCATCTCTTTATTAAGCTCATAAACTTGAATTGAAGGACTTCTTACTATCTTGTATTGACCCTACACCTAGTTGTATTTGGTTATCAAGATTAGTATTCTTCATTCCCTATTTAAACTATCTTGTCTGATTATTGATTTCTAAAAGTACTATCTTATTTGAATGTATGATGAGTTGTCCATTTCATTAGTCATTGAGTTATCCCATTGTTCCAAGCATACAAAATTTACCATATTCTTGAGTTACCAAGCATCTTTGGCCTACAACCCCAAAGAGTTTCTTGGAGTGATAACAAATTAGCGTCGTTGCTGGGGAGAGGAGATTGAAGCTCAACTTCCTTGGGAAATGACAAGATCCATCTTTGATGATAGACAAATCTTGGACATCATTTGGTTGTAATCATCTATCTGGCGACTCCATGAAGGACAGATTTAGTGGCAACTCCATTGTTCAGAAATCTGTTGGTGACTCCACTAGTATGACATGAACCAAATCTTTGCTAAGAGGTATGTGTTCTATGATTTTTAAAAAATTGTTGGTTTCCCTAATCCAGTGCCTAGCAGAGATGAATGGGAAAATAGTCTTCCTAGATTTCGAGGAGAAGACTGGGAAGTGCCAGCTGAACATTTGTTGGATTTTCATGATTACATGCATTGGTTGCAAGTTGTGCATGAGGATGTTCAGATCCGAATCTTCTGTTTCTCATTAGAGGGAATTGCTCGTGATTGGTACCGGTCTCTGCCTTATTCCAGTATCAACTCATTGGCAGATTTTCATGTCTCTTTTCATGTGTTTTGTAAAGAACTTTTTCCAGATGATCTTCTCTATCCTGAATGTTGTCATGAATTTCATTTATTGACTAAAGATTCAGATGTTCATGAAGAATACGTTGCTATAGAGAATACTCTTCAGTCTCCATAAATTGTTGATCCACATTATGATAGCCATGAGGATGCCTTTAACATTGTATCAGATTCATCTATTAAATATGAATGTCATGATGATCAGATTGTTTCTTTCGAAATATTTAAAGATGATGATCAGATTATTCCTTCTAAAAACTTTCAAGATGGTGAGCAGATTGACATATCAGTAGAAGACAGTTTCAACTTTGCAACAGATAGTAAGGACAACTTTCAGTTTTTTGATTTGCAGACATAGGGGAATTGCAACACACATGAAGAGGATGATGAGGGCAGCTTAGAGTTTCCAAATTTGCAAATATTGTCTAATCTTCAGCTAGAACATCAAGAAAATTGCAGCATACATGAAGAGGAAGATGACGAGCAGAAAGGTTTAGATCAGCAGTGCATTATGCATGTTCTTTTGACCGAGGTTGAGCAACATAGAGTTAAATATGAGATCATTGAAATCCATCCGCATAAGTACTTCAACTTTCAGTTGGAACAACAACATAAAGAGGTATTCCCTTATGATTTTTATGACCCTATTACCAATTATTTGGAATCTATGAGCAGCATAAATGTCAAAAATTTTATGTCAGAAGAAGGATGGTTATGTCATCCTTTTAAAATGCATTTTTGCATTCTAGGTATTCCTTTACTTTTCGGGTCCAGATCAGGGATGTTATCAGTGAATCATTTTCTTAAATGGCTTCATTGGAAGTGTGATTTCACTTGATTAAGAAGCAGTGCAATTGGTTAGTGTAGGAGTAGGAAGAAGAATAAACTCGCCATACGAGCAATTAGATATTTTTCAATTGTTGATTTCATGAATAAACAGAGCAGACTGCAGGAAGACTACAGGTTTGCAAAGGGTACTGGTGACAGGACAGGTGTCCAAGAGGATGAAAGTATATTGAACTTGCTTGTTATCCATAAGAAAACTGATGATATTGGAAAAGCAGTTGTGAAGATTGATTTATATACAAACAATTTGGTATGTAAAGCAAACTTCAAACCAAATGCATACATCAATTATTATGTTCTAGGTGATATTGTTGCATCTGCAGTTGCTAATCTAGCATCCATGTCAGTTGAAGACAACAAATCTATCAATAGAAGGGCATCTTTTAAAAAGACTCTTTCAGCAACAATCTTAGAGCAAGTAAAAACGTTTTCAAAGGCACCTCTCAAATTTTGTTGGCCAAGTTATAAGAAGAAATCAATGGAACCACCAAAGGAAAGATGTGGGTGGTGTGCTTCATGAAAATCGACTCCAAATTGCCGCAAAGCCTGCTTGCTGAATTTGGCTACATGTAATCTCATGGCAGGTGCTGCAAATGTACCTGGTGGTCTTCGTCCAACAAAGAATGGAGAGGGTCATCTTCCTATTGTTGCAGTGTATATACTATACATTGAAKATTTCTTATGTAGTTTAGTGTTTGGCCCATGGGAGAATATGGACTACATAAAACATTAGCGCACGTGTCTTGAGMAAGCTTCAACAACAAAAGAAATCGRGGCATCTTTTTGGCTCATTGCATTAGCAACAGGTTGGACTAAACATGCAGATGATTTTTCCCCTCAACTTTCTACAAATCATATAGGCAYAAGCTCTGTTGTCCCAACTGCAAAATGGGGAGGTGGAAGGCTCTCTACTTAAGTACTTCAGTGCATCTTACCATGTGCAATAGCAAAGCGAGCTGGACGCCAAGGTGGATTTAGGAGAATACCTRGAATTCTTTATGCAGAAGGTTGTGATATCCCTAGAAGAAGTAGACAGTATACTTGGCATGCAACCATTGAAAGGGCTAAGAGTGTTTCGCAGTTTGTAGTTCAGGTTAGGTATATTGATGCTTATATTAAATGGAAGGATCTTGTATATCAAGAAGACCATTGTCATGATGGTAAGGCTATGGACAAAGAGGGCATTTCTTTCAGGAATGTTTCCTTTTGTGGGAAAATATATGAAGGTGGCAAGGCTTAGTATTTATTAGACTTTGGGAATCAAAAAGACATTCCAATTTGTGTTGTCAAACACAGTGAAAGATTTGAAGAGATTGAAGGCAGTGGAAACAAATACTGGTTGGGAGAGGTTCATGTTCCCCTGTATTTATTGAAAGCCTTTGAAGAAAGACTTCTCTAGGATCGTCCAAATAAGAATCTGGCAGCTTGGCAAATCGACACCTAGATACTTGAATTATTCGTTTGAGGTTTTGTTTGGCGGTGAAAAACGCAAATCTTGGGCAGTTATATTATCGAACACCTGGCAGACTGTGGGCTTTTGACAGCTGCATTTGAGATGTATCGACTTGAAAATTAAAAGAAAATATTTGAGATGACAACGTTGTATCAAGTCAACACATATGCCATGTCCAAGCTACAGGAGATCAAATGTTTCAAGCGCCGAGATTGATGAATTTGAGATTACATGTTTTCAGTTTTTGTGTCAAATAAGCAGAATTTTTATTGACCAAGAGATTGAAATGATGTTTGTTGTAAGATGAAACAGTCACTCGTTAAGGACTGTTTGAAGAAGACGTCAAGAAAAATCAATTTTCGAGGAGAGGTCATTGATGTGTGAGGGAGATCCACCATGAAATCTGCCAGCCGTATTGAAGGATCGATACCACTGTTCACTGGAATTAGGTGATCACAAGAAAAATTCTTTAATCTTGTATATGAAAGGATCGATGCCACTTTGCTGTTGCTGCTCCAAGAACCTGGTGATTTGATATTTTTAATATATATCATTTCCCAAGTAAACCCCAGATATTGGTTATCTGCATTTCAAGGAATAGATCTCGATTATTTGTTTTTCAAGGAATATAAGTTACTACGGTTATGGCGATCACTGTTGCCTCTGCGAGAGGGAGGACACATGCTATAGTCAAGTTTGAGGAAACCGCCAAAGTTTTAGCAGCAGAGATGTTAAACAACAAAGACTTCCAGATCAGAAGACTTGTTCTCAGAAACCCCTTTTCTATTAATGTTAAAATCTTGTTGAGTGTTTTGTGGTTTTTCAGGAAGCAAAGTTTCTTGAGTTTGCATATGTCCTTAGAAATTTGTATAGCAATAGTTCGCTTATGAGAAAATAAGAAATCACCCAGATGCAAAAAATGGCCATGACCTTTTGATTGGCCTAAACTCCATAAATGTATATTCAGTATCACTGAGGCAGCAGTTACAAGTTCCTGGAGGTGAAGATGATCTCGTGTAGGTGAGTATGGAATATCATGTTTTGATGGATATGGTGGAGACAACAAATAACAACTCTTGGGTAAATGTTGTTGTATTTGATTCATGTCAGACTTCACCTTGTTCAGATGGCACAGAAGAAAGCACCATGTACTGATTTGGATCAATTGTCAAGAATGCCCAAAAAATTCATTGGTGCTGTATGGATATTGGTTCACGAGGTGCAATGATACTCTTTAAAGAAATTGAGCAGGGTGAAGTGTTTGATTCAACACACCAGGGGTTGCTTTATTTTCTTGGTGCATTATGTCTAGAGGATGTTTCAAAAGATTTCTAATAGATGATCTGTTGTTATTGTAATTTTTTTTTTTTTTGCTGAAGGCATCTCAAGACAAATGCTTTGTATCTGAAGCTGCTGGAAAATGAAAAGTCAAATACCTCAAGCTGCCTGCAATTCTCTCATTTCAAGGTTGAATTTATTCTAGAATTTTCAAAACCATGGTTACAGATCTCACCATCCTACCTATGTTCAACACTTTTCTTCTTAACGAAGAGATTTCCACAACATATGCCATGTCGATGTGCAAACAACATTTCCAAGGGAGTTTGAAGCAGACATGTTACAAATAAAGAAGATTGTGAAAGATAACAATAAACTTTGGAAAATAGCCAGATGATAAATTGTAAAGGCTGAATGACTCCATGCCCAATGCTAAAGGCGACTGGAACTACTAAGTTCTTGTAAACCTTGCAGGGAGGTCTCCATCCCAGCTGGAGCCAGTGCTAGCGATAAAAAATGCACTGGTATTTTGTTTGAAAAATGATGCCTAATATTGCAGGGAACTTTTGACTACCTTCCCGAGCTCCAAATGCAGATTTGAATGTACCATTGAAAAGCTTAGGATTTCTAGATGTTGATCGACTATTCAAGCATGTAAAACAAACTCTCCACGACTGAGAAATTTGATTTTAAAAAAATCTGGGTTTTCACCAGCTTATTGGTTTTGAAATATGCTAGTTAGCTGTTGAAAGATTTCATTTTCACCAGCTAAAGGGGCGGATTCAGGGAAAATTAGCTGGTGAAACCTGTTACATGGCAGCAAGGTCGTATCTTTGCCCAAATTTGACTTTTTCTCAACCAAATCTTTCAAGGTTGGTTTCTAAAGATGCATAAAAATTAAATACATCATATTTAAGGTTTTATTTTGATGTATTTAATGTTTAAGAAGGTGGAAAAGTGAAAATGGTGACCTAGTTCATGAGCAAAAAACTATCGTTTTTGCCAAAGGTGGCAAATTCGAATTTCCTATGAAGATTCATCGGCTTTGGAAGGTTTTCTACATTTGTCAAAGGGTTTGGAGGATATGAAGGCTATCAAGATAGAGTTTGACTCCTTAGATAGGATCTTTTCCTATTTTGTTTTGACTTTCCATTTTAGTATTCTAGATCCATTTTTATAGGATCTCATCCTACACTTGTTGTATCTATTTTGATTTGATTATTTTTAGCAAATCTGATCCATCTTTCAAGGATCTAGATTTCATCTTGTAAGGCTATAAAGCCAAAGACATTTGG
>SNQJ01S0082447.1:4967-15884 GCA_010110895.2 Picea sitchensis
TCTTCAATTCAAAAAATGGTCCAAGATGAGAAGTTCCTTTCCAGTTGGGAAAGTGGTTTGAGATTTCTGACGGACATGCATTTTCCAGTTCGGAAAATGGTCCAGATCGAACGGTCATTTTCGTAATGAAAATGGTTCAATGGATTGTTGATGTACCATAGACAACGATCCCCCTTGTGGCTAACATGGGTAATGGTCTAGGACAATCTCTCTTCTTGACAGTCACTCTCAGTAGTGGTCAAGAATATTGGTCCACCTCGTCAGACAATCATTCTTTTGAAGCTCACAGTTGTGAGCAGTTTCGAATAATGGTATGTTTTGGAGGTTGGTGCAGGTCAGTCATTTCCTTAGGAAATGGTTTGGACGGTCATTCCCTAGGGAAGATTCATTCACTCCAGGTTCCACTTTGTTTAGTGCTGGAGGAATGGCCCAGATAGGTGAATGGTCCAGGTTCAACAATTAGAGACATGCATTCCCTAGGGAAGGCTCATTCTCTCCAGGTTGCACTTTGTTTAGTGCCGGAGGAATGGCCCGAATAGGTGAATGGTCCAGACTCAGAAATTGGGAGAATTATTCTTCCTTTCTTGAGAAGAATAGTCCAGATAGCTCATCGTTGATGTTTTACCTTCTGAGGGAAGATGCTCTTCCAGATTTCACAGATGTGAGTGGAAGAATGGCCTAGATGATTCAGTTTATATCATAACAATGTTTTTTGTGTAGGTTGATATCAACTGATTGTTATGGAGACTGTATGTATCTAGAAAGTAGATGTATGTTATTGTGGTGGATGTGTTCCACTAATTGTGACTATATGTCACCAATCAAGTATCGGTGTGCTACTTGGTGTGGTAGTGTACCACTGGATTGTAGCTGTGTACTACTATGGATAGACACAGTTGTGTTCTATTGAATGACATTGTTCCGATTGCCTTGAAGACTATCAATAGTGTTGGAAATGATTATCAGCTAGATGGATGATTAATGGACAGAGATTTCCCAGACGAAAAATGGTTCAGGACATTTATTCTTCTAGGACATATGTCTGGATTAGAAGAATGGTTCTTGTGTCACTCTGTGGAGTGAGTGACTTATCCAACATCATGTATAATTACTCAGATAGAGTATGGTTTCAAGAGATGATGTAGTTGATGACACTAATAGTGATGATGGTGCTCATGATCTAATCATGAGATAATCTATGCGACTATGTTGATGCTACCAGGTGAATGGTATGTTTTTGCTCAAGACCATTACCTTCAATACCTCCCTAGCTAGCAGGGAGTGTTGATATTATGGTATCTTCGAGAGGTATTTACCTCCATGTGTAAACCTGATGAGAATATAATATTTTGGGAAGAAAGAAGAAACCCTAATTGATTGGTTAATAACCCTAGAAGACAAGTCGGCTCAAGAGAATGACTTGTATTAGGTTATTAACCTCCAAGAGAAAAAGTCGGATAAAGGAAATGTTATATACTAAATAATTAGTACCTAGAATGAAAAGCTGGCCTAGGCAGTCTTCCATAAATACTATAAATACAGGAGGCCAGTCTTCATTCTGGAAAGGATTCTCAGAACTGCAGAGGCAACACTTGTGTGCACTGCAATTGGATAGTTTGTGCGCAAGTTTGGAGGAGAGCTGATGTTGCAGCTGCTGCAACTAGAAAATTTTAGTTTTGGCTTGGACTATCTCTTGGTTATGGTTTGGACTCTATGATAAACTCTTGTTACTCTTGCTTGGTGCATTATCCTTAGAGAAAGGTGCACCACCCTTTGTTTAGCTATCTAGGCTAGGGTTTACTTCCAGAATGATTCACTTTCAAGGTTAAGGTGCTTGGGGGTGGATTTGACATATGGTTGAGTGAAAATAGTGATATTGTCTATGGTTAAACGAGCACAGAGCACATCCATTATATTCTAATAGGGGTCTCACAATTCATTACCGCACGTGTGAAATTGATATATACTAGCATCAGGGCAGTTTCCCAAAGCATAAGAAAGAAGGCGAGAAGTGGTAGGGCTGTAAAGTTTCAACCTTAGGATGTGGAGTTGATAAATGAAGACCCAGTGATCAGGGTGTCTTTCGAACAAGCCGGATGTATGCATTTCTATGAAAGGATCAAAGGATAAAATGCGAAGCTGGCTGAGTAGTTCGCCCTCAATTTTACTGGGGTCAATGCAATAATTGCGGGAATCACTTTCTGAGTGACGGAGGTAACATTGTCAGCTGGGACAGAGATCCCTTCACGCAGAGAAAAATGGTTTAAAGGCATGATTTTAGACATTTTGTGTTATAAGTACTTCATCAATCCCGAATGTCTAAATCGGAAAATTGGAGTCGACATTCCAAACCAGTATCTCCTTGAGCCTTTCGAGAAACTTCTAAAGATAATCAAAAGATATTTCACATGTGAAGGAAGGTTCGACAGGGTGTATCCATATCCATATAAGTAAACCATTCACCAAGTATGTTGCTAAGAGGTTTCCCATGCGCACCATTCAACTAGAGCCTGTTGAAGGTGAAAGCAAGGGAATTCATGCAAGGCAGGTGTAGTTAGGTTTGGAAAATGAAAATGTTCAGGAATTGTCGTAGCAACTAAAGAAAGGGCAACACATTATTTCCCAATGTTATCAAGAGAACATAGAGTTAAAAAGACAGTTGGTAGAAAATACTATTGAAACACCAACTTCGTAGAGTTGAGCAAGTTAGTTACCCCCTACCTCACCCACAACGAGAGAAGGGAATGTAAATTGGCTTAAAAAATATCTTAGAGAGGCACAAGATGTAATTATTTAGCTTAGGGAGGAACAGAGGATGTCAGAGGAAAAAATCAATGAGCATTTCAAAGAGTGTAGACCAACCATTGATAACGCATGTGCAACTCTCGCCAGTGGTTTTGTTGAGATAGATGAAGAGTCTGAGAAAACGGAACTGGCATATAAGAAAAACAATCAAATATTTAAGGTTGCAGGTGACACCGGAGGCATGAGTAAGAGAGCCCCATTTTTGTCTTTTTGGGTCATGGCATGGAATCTTTCTTTGTACATATCTTGCTTTATTACGTTAACAAGAATTTTGATGCAACACTTGCACAGTGAATATTCATTGCACAAATGATGTAAGCTTACCTAATTAGAAGGGTAGGTATTAATGAAACACATACAAGTTTTGAAAGAGATGCATGGTCCCCAGCCGTTGCTGCCACTTGGAGTTGCACGAGTGAACACGAATGGACATCTGCTACACAAACTCGTCACGTGCACACTATAGCCAATGATCGTGCAACAACAACTTGAGTTCGTTATACAAAGGTGACAGAGTTTACAATAGTACGCATGATTTCTAGGGCACCCCTTGGAAGGAAACATTGATTTATCATCGAAGCTTACTCACAACCAAATGATTGAAACAAATATGTCGATTATGTTATGATTGGGCGTAGTCGGGTTTCTATTTTTAGTAAATTTCATTGAAAATGTTGTCCAGGGGAAGAGTAACTGAATCCATTATTCTAGGGGGAAGTAGTTTGAACATAGCAGCCCATGAGGGAATTACTTTTCTATATATTGAATCTTTTTTATGTAAGCAGGGTTGGAAAAGTAGTGTAGGCAGGGCACTGTTGAATGTAATTTTCTAAATCTGATGGAAATATAAATGAAGAGGTCCTAGAGATTTTGATGAAAAGATTCTAGTGGTGGTGGTTTGATGTATTGTGATCCTATCTTTGCATGTACTTCTTGTTTCCTACAAATTCATGTATGATTCATTTGTTTAAATTGGAAATATTTGAAGGGTTTAAAATTCATCTCGTGATGTTTTAAACTCAACCATTTAAACTCTGTGTTTTCTTCTAAGTTAGGTCAGAATTCATCTATAATGGTGCTCTGATTTTCTTTATGTTTCTCCTTTCTTTCGCCATACACAACGATATCGAAACTGAAAGACCATTACCTATTTAACCTTTATCCTCTCATAGCTTCTCTTACCAGTCATTGATTTCTCTTATTTCCAGGGGGTTGACTCCATAGCCCAAAGGTATTATACTTCCTTGCTAGCGAAACTAGAAAAACTTTCTCAAGTATCTAAATCTAGCCGTCAATCCAAAGTTATTATCTATCAGAGACTAAGTCTTAGACATAACCCTATCTAGATTGGAAAGGTTAGTTTCCAGTCTTAAAGTTGGTTTGTAGGTTACCTTGGAACATTTTTCTCTTCATCCCAACAATTTACCAAGTGCTAACATTTTGGCATCGTTGCCAGGGATGGAATTGAAAACTTTCCCTGGGGAAAACAACTAAAGCTGTAGATTTGATTCCTGAGGGTAATAGTGAATCAGATACCTATATTAGCTGAAAATTATTTTACCCTGGCAACTTCATTGAATAAGATCAGTAGAGTCAAGTAGTTCAAATCATAAATCTTGGCTCCTAAGAAAGTTTACACTAGAGCAAACCCTGATCTAAATCCTGCAACATTTGTGTCTGATCCTGAAAAACTTCTACACAAAAGAAAGGAAAGGATAACGGACTCGGTATGTTACCTGGATAGGAACCTATCTTTACCTAAATACGGGGTAAAAAGCATCGACGACCTTGACTTCGATTTATTATTTGAACAAACCTTGTTCAGGTCTAGATCAAAATCTTATTTGAATGAAATCATCTTCGATGAGAAAAAGTTTCAATCGTTGATACCAACCAACCCCCCTCAATCCATTGCATTCCCCACTCATACTATTCGGTGAGTTCAAATTCCTCCTAGAGCCATGGCCGCTAGATTTTCCCCTCTTGCCTTGGCTGCCCAATTACATGATTTCCCTCAGAATTATAATCAGAGAATTAAATTATACGATGTTGAAGGGAATGCTTTAGCTCAAAAACACTTAGATTGGTTTAATGACTTTGTCGACTTGGAAGAGGTAGATTATGAGGATGTACACACGAGATTGTTTGCACAAAGTCTCTCAGGTGAGGTTAGAAAATGGTTCAAATCTCTTCCAACAGCGTGTATCCCTAATTTTCCATCTTTTGAAACACTTTTTCTTGCCAGATGGGGTGATAAAAAGAATCCTCTTCAGTTATTAACTCAGTACAATAATATAAAAAGATCACCAAATGAAATAGTACAAGGGTTCTCAACCAGAATTATGAAACGTTATAATTCAATTCCCACATAAGTCAAACCTCCTCCCGAAGTTGCCCAACTTAGATATGCTGATTCTTTTGACAGTGACTTTGCCTTTTTGTTGAGAGAAAGAAGATCTAATACATTAGATGATATGATGAGCGACACAATTGAATTAGAAGTAAATTTGATGGCATCAGGGAAGATCAAACATAATCTTGACAGAAGTGTGAAGAAGGTCCAAGGGGAAGCACAACCCTCTACGTCTCAATCATCAGATGAGAAATTTGACTTGATGATGAAGACTATGGAAAGACTCATGGAAAGGATGTTCATGGAAAATAACTCTGCCACCAGGGATCAAACTGATTTTCAGCCCATAAATCAAAATTTTAGAATAGACCAGTTCCACGGATCATGCAAAGAGACCAGAAGGATCAAGGTGATCAACAAATAAAACCTCATTTCCAAAAAAACTATGCAAATGACGATTTTGATCAAATAATCGAAGACCATATGCATTGTTGTGACGATACAAAAACAAACATGTTCTTAACCAAAGGAGAACATGATCAATTTATGGATGCACATGATGAGTTTATGCAAGAAAATGATAATATGTTGTCATCGGAAACATAAGAGTTTAGGAAAGGATACCACAATGCTATTATGCAGCTGCAAAGTTGTATAACCTCAGAAGTAAAAAGGCGCCTGCAAATATTCCAAATGCGAATCCTACAAGGGAACTTCAGACAAATACACCTTCTTCAAGCCAACCGAAGAAAGATAATTCAGTAAGGGATGTAATGGAGAAAGGAAAATCAAAAGAAGAACCCCCAAAGAAAAGACCCAAGGCAAGAAAGGAAACGATCATCAAAGAGGTAGAAAAAACTCTGTCTCCTTTTAATTTTGAAAGAGAAATGACTAAAATCAAAATTTTTGTTCTGTTTAATGAGCTGATCAAGAATGGGGAATATAGAAATCAGGTCATTAAAATTCTAAAAATGGGAGAATCCCCCGACACCTTGAACATACAATATGATCACCCTACTATCTTGTTTATCCTGTGTGTGGAAGAGAGTGGAGATGTTGATGATGTTCCTCATTTCTATGTTAGACTTAAAATTCATGACATGACCTTACATAATGCCATGTTATATTCAGGAGCATCACATAATCTCATGCCCAAATTGGTCATGGATGAGTTGGACCTAGACATTACAAGACCTTATAAGGATCTTTTCTCTTTTGACTCAAGGAATGTGAAATGCTTAGGTTTGATCTTGTGAAATTTGGCATGCTGTTATCTAGATCTTGGGCTGAAAATTTGAAAGGAACTTTGCAAATGGACATGTCATATGCTACTATTCATGTTTTTGGCCAAGAAAGGAGGTTGTACAGAGAAGTGTTGCTCAGGTACATGATGAGTAGCAAAACTCAAGCAAATAATCATCCCATTTACTTTGTTGATACCGAAGTTGGTTCCTCTATTTTCTATAATAACTTGAGTTTTGAAGAGGGGAAGTCAACAACGGTCATGGCTATCAAAGACAAAATTGAGCATCGAACAAAAGAAATTACAGATCAACAAAGAAGTGCAAATGATGAAATGTGGAATATGAGTTTTGATGGAGCTGCTAGCAGGGAAGGAGCTGGAGCTGGTGTGTGGATTAACCCTCCCAAGGTGGATATAAAACTATGTTCTTACAAGCTCGCTTTTGATTGTACCAATAATATGGCCAAACATGAGGCATTGATTTTGGGATTGAAGACATTAAAAGAATTGGGTGCTAGAAGGATAGTTGTAAATGGGAATTATGAGCTTGTCATTAACCAGGTAAAGGGTATATATCAGTCCAAGCATCCTAGGTTGAGAGCATATAGGAATTTAGTTCTTGATCTTCTTGAAGATTTTTCAGAATACGATTTGTCAGTGATTCCTAGGGGACAAAATCAATTTGTTGATGCTTTGGCTACTTCAACATCAGTTTTCAAAATTCCAATTTTTCCTGATAAAAAGTATGAAATTGAAGTCAAACATAGGCCAACAATACCTGATAAAATTAAATATTGGCAATTATTTGAAGACGACAAATAGGTAGAAAAATTCTTCAAATGAGTGATGAATTTGCTAATGTAAATATCGATGATGAGTGTTGTTGTGAAGTGAATTAAAACGCAATTTTGTTACACAATAATGACCTTTTTAAGAATGATATTGCTAGAAGAGATATAGTGCAGTTGAAAAATAACATTATTCCCAAAGGCTTGGTCCCATTGGATTTTTTTTTTGACAACAACGATGTAGCCAGAAATCCTAAAATCACTGTAAACTATGAGGATATAGAAGATTGCAACATTGGAAATCAAGAAGATCCCAAGATCATCAAAATGTCGAAAACGCTTAGTCCATAAATCAAACAGAAGTATATCAGCCTTATGAAAGACTTCCTTGATGTCTTTGCATGGAGTTATGAATATTTGAAGGTCTATGATACTAAGGTAATTCAACATGCAATTCCCATCAAGGATGATCAAAAACCTTTCAAGCAAAAGTTGAGAAGAATAAACCCTTTGTTGTTGCCACTTATTGAAAAGAAGATAAGGAAATTGTTTGATGCCAAGATCATTGTGTCCTTAATATTTTCCAAGTGGGGTGGCTAACCTGTTGCCTGTCAGGAAGAAAAGTGGAGAGATAATATTATGTATAGATTTTTAGAATCTAAACAAGGTGTCTCTCAAAGAAAATTATCCACTTCCTAAGATGGATTATATCCTTTAAAAGGTGGTGGAATATCAGAAGATGTCAATGCTTGACAGTTTTTCTAGATACAATTAGATTATGGTGCATCCAGATGATCAGGAGAAGATATCTTTTACAACACCTTGGGGCACTTTCATGTATGCAAAAATGTTTTTTGTGCTCATGAATGCCAGAGCGAGTTTCCAAAGAGCCATGGACATAGCCTTTATTGATGAAAAGGATAAGTTTATTGCGATTTACTTTGATGAGATCATTGTATTTTCACATTCCTATCATCAACATCTCGAACATCTAAGAAAGGTTCTCCATAAATGTAGAAAGTTTGGCATCTCGTTAAATCCAAAAAAATCAAACTTTGGAATGCAAGAAGGAAAATTGTTTGGACAAATCATTTCAAAGGAAGGAATAAAAATAGACCCCAATAGAGTGGAAGCAATTTTGAAGATCGACACTCCCAGGTGCAAGAAAGAGGTACAGTCTTTCCTGGGAAAAGTAAATTTTTTGAGGAGGTTCATTCCCAACTTGGTTGAGATCATAAAGTATATCACAAATATGCTCAAGAAAGGTAATGAAATAAAATGAAACCCTGAATCTAGGAAGATGTTTGAAGATATTAAAGTGGCGTTGTCCAAATCTCTAGTGTTAGCCATCCCAAATTTTGCAAAAGATTTTATCTTGTTTTCCTTTGCCTTGGAACACACCATTGTTGGTGTTTTGTTGCAAAAGGATGAGAGGAACATTGAAAAGCCCATATCTTATTTTAGCAGGACATTGAGAGACTGCCCACTAAGTTATGACATCATGGAAAAACAAGCATATGCCTTGGTGAAGGCCCTTAAAGAATTCAGAACCTATATTTTACAATCCCATGTCATTGCTTACGTGCCTAGCAATTCTGTAAAGGATATTTTGACTCATCCTGATCCTGAAGGGAGAAGGGGAAAATGGATAGAAATAATGTTGGAGTATTACCTCTAAATCAAGCCTACAAAGTTGATTAAGGGTCAAGGGCTTGCAAAATTAATGGCACAGCCAAATTGTGATGTTTTAGGAATCAATTTTATTGTTGGTTTCTTGGAAAATTCACAAGAAGAAGAAGTATCACAGATATCCCAGAAATTTCTTGATTCTCCTTGGTATGTTGATGTTATTTACGTATTAAGAAACTTACAAGCTCCTCCCAGATTGAGAAAAACCAAAGAATGTTTTTTGAAGTTAAGAGCATCAAAGTTTGCATTCTGGAAAATTCTCTGTATTGGAAAGATCCAGGTGGGATCGTACTAAATTGTTTGTTGGAGGAAGAAATGAAAAATTCTATTAAATAGTTTCACAAAGGTGACTGTGGGGGGAATCATTATTGGAAGACCACTGTGCACAAAATACTAAGGGCAGGGTTCTATTGGCCTTGTATTTTCTCTGATGTATACAAGGAAGTATCCAGCTACCATGAATGTCAGATGTTTGATGGGAAAAGAAAGTTGCAACCCCTACCTTTAAAGATTATCTTTGTTGAAGCACCATTTATGCAATGGGGCTTTGATTTTATAGGAGAAATTCATCCTCCATCCTCATCTCAACATAGGTGGATACTGACAGCCACAGACTACTTCACCAAATGGACTGAAGTGTTCCCCACAAGGCAATCGAATAATACTGTCATCACTCTATTTTTAGAGAGTAATATCTTGTCTAGATTTGGTTTTCTAATCAAGATCATTACTGACAATGCAACGACATTCAAATCTAAGAAAATGGAGAAATTATGCACTGACTATAACATAACTCTAGGCCATTCCACAACTTATTACCCACAGGGTAATGGGTTGGATGGATCGTCTAACAAAATATTGACCATGATTATTAGGAAGCTTCTACATGAAAACAAGAAAGCTTGGCACAAAAAGATCATCTATGTGTTATGGGCTGACAGAATCACCACTAAAAGGTCTATCTCCACATCACCTTTTTTAGATTGTATATGGTACAGAGGCAATTTTTCCTACCTCATTATGATTTCCAATAAGGAGATTGTTGCAAGAGCAACAAGTTGAACCAAATGATGCTCTAAGGATAATAAACCAATTGGTCCATGCATAGCAAATGAGAGAACAGGTCTTCAATAAATCACAACTGCACCAAGACAAAATGAAAAGGATTTTTGACAGACACACCAAAGAAATGATTTCAAGGTGAATGCTTTGGTACTAAAGTGGGATGCAAGAAATGAAGACAGAGTTAGACATGGGAATTTCGATCATATTTGGATGGGGCCATTCAAGATTGTTGCGTACCATGGGAATAATGAATATTTTATAAAAGAGCTTAATGGAGATCTCATTGGTGGGGGACCTGTGAATGGCAGGTTTCTCAAACATTATCTTGTTTAGAATTTTTTTTAAGTCTCTTCATGTCATTGTAAATAACCATTTTTATTTTAAGATGAAGCATTTTGAGTTAGTAATCAGTAGAAAATTGAATCCCGGAGTGAAGGCCCTAAGTATATGCTGAGTTTACTTGTACCTTTGTCAAGAGGGTCTGGAAACGAGTTTGTTTTTTCATTTTAGAGTCTTTGAGTCAAATAAAGCCGAATGGTCAGGCACTTGGTCTGTTGTTCTTTGTTGCAGTTAGAGTTAGTCTTAGATGTGTCATAGTTTGTGCATCAAAGCTTGTAAGGTCAGTGACCAAATAAATAATGGTTTGAAATCATCGAGTAACGGGTCTAGCCATAAGTTAGTTAAAGTGGTGTAAGGTTCGCCATGTTTAAATCGTAAGGGTCCATTTCCCTAAGTATCGAGTCATGTCGAAAAGGTGGAAATTACGTACCAAAATTGAGTCAAGTGGTTAGGATAAAGGTCATGTCGAAAGATATTATGAGCATCATTCCCTAATCATGCAATTAGAAAAGTAAACAATCATGGCACTCCTATCATTCATACTTTTCACACTTCAAAGTGTACCCGTGTAACAACCCCACTACGGAAATAAAAAAAATTCGGTCTTTTTCACCTTTTCTCTGATGAACAGAATC
>SNQJ01S0082447.1:27094-42557 GCA_010110895.2 Picea sitchensis
CGATCCTGGGCAAGGGGTACTTGTTCTTTACGGTTACCTTATTGAGATGCCTATAATCTATATATATCCCTTATCCATCATTTCTCTCAATTTAAATTTGATTTCAACTTGTTCAGGTGTGCTCATCCGGTAGGGTGTCCTAGACACCGGCACCACTTCCGGTGCAAGTTCTATCGAGAAGTCAATGCCCCTTCTTGGAGGTAAACCTGGTACCTCTTATGAAAATACATCTCTGTATTCTCTCAGGGTAGGGTGGTATTCAAGGATTGGTTTGTCGCCTTCAATTGTTTTCAACACTTGTATTGCATATAGGGTACATCCTTTTCAACAATACCTTCTCATTTGTAAAGCTTATATTTGTCTCACCAAGACAGGTTTTCGGATTCCTTGAAGGGTTATCCTTTTCCCTTCTTTACTTACACATTCTAAGGTTTTATGGTAACAATCCAATCTGTCTTTATGGGCAACTAGCTAGTCCATACCAATCAACAGATCATACGATCCCATGGGTAATATGTTAAGGGTTGCTTGGGTGGGGAATTCACCCAACATTAATTGGCAGACCGGTATGGCCTCTGCTGCCCTTCTTTTGGTGCCAGTGGCTAACTGTACCCACCATGGCTTGGTAGGTTTATGTGGTTGTAGTTTACACTTATCAACTATCTTAGGGGCTCTATAACTCAAGTTTGAACCAGGGTCAATCTGAATAGACACTAGATGGTCGGAAATCATACCTTCTATTTCCACCACTGAAGCTTGTTGGTCAACTTGGTTATTATCCAAGGCTGCATAAATTTGCGACACACTCCTGGCCACATCATTGACGGTGGTAGCTTCCTAGATGTTATAAATTCTCTGACTATTCTGTTGTCGGTGTGGATAGTCTCTCAGTAGATGTTCTTCACTGCAAACCCAACATTTCAAAGGTTATTTCTTTGGGTTATCATCCTTCATTGGTACAGATCCAGAAGTTTTATTTCCGCTTAAGGAGGGAAAGTTTTTCTGGTGTACACTCTGGGCTAGGAAGCTCGTCCTTGGGTTCTTCTTATAGTTATTAAATCCTAGGGATTTAATCCCCTTCTTCTGAAATCTCGATCTATTCTTTTGTTTCCATCCTTCGCGAGGTTCTGTTCGATGTCTGAACTGTTCATGACAATAGGTTGCCTTTCGGATAGTGCCTTCTAGGGTATTTGTTTCATCAAATTCAATTATGTTCCGATAGTCCTTAGGTAGTCCGCTGATGAAGCATTGAACCTTTTCCTTTTCTTATTTTATACAAGGTACATACCTCAACAAATCGAGGAATTTGTTGACATATTCTTCTATAGTGAGTTGCCCCAGTTTGAGTTCATAAAACGCTTTAGTCTTCTGGTCGAAATATTTTTCTGACAAATACTTCTTCCGGAAGTATTTCTCAAATTCCTCCAAAGACATGTCCTCTTCGCGGACCCCTTTCACATTCTTAAGGTCTTCCCACCAAATGGAAGCCTTTCCATTCAAGCTGAAGGCGGCGACTCGAGCCTTCAAATTTTCTGAGAAGTCATGGTCTCTGAAATGCTTCTTTAGTCCAAGTAGCCAGGCCTTTGCTTCCTCTCCCTTCTTTATTTCACCGTCGAAGGAGGGTGGTTTGGCCTTCCAGAATTCTTTGAATTTATGTCCCTTGGAAAGCTTTCACTTCTTCTGTCTTCTTCGGGAACAAGAACTAGTTTTGCTGCTAGAAGAGCCCTCCGAACCGCCAGCTTCCTTCCTAGAGGAATCGTCCAGCGCTTGTCCTCTACCTCTGGGATGGAACATTTTCGTGGTGCTCATCTTAGTGTGGCCACTGATATGATCATGTTTTTGTACCTCAGGTTCATGTTGCATTTGTCTTTGTAGGTCAGATAAGCTTTGCAGTAAAACTGCGTTAATTTTTGTTTGCTTCTCTTGTTCTTTCATCATCCTCTCATTGTTAGCCTTGCAGCTTTGTAATTCGACCATGAGGTTCCTCAAAGTCTCGGCTAGATCTGGAGGGGTCCCTACCGCCCTCCTTTCATCAGATTCTTTGTCTCTATTGTGGGAGCCCTCCCCCACTTCATGGTGAGTCACCATTCTATACGTCTGAAATTTCCTACGGTTAATCTTCCGCTTTGTGTGAAAAAGAGAAACGCTGGTTGTTAGTCAATGTTTATATTCATTTATAACTAGTACATAATTCATATTTTTCACATGCACACACACCATAGGAGTTTTTCATTCTCAACTTTGACTTTTAATTAAGAAGGTTAAGACAGGGGGTTACTCCTTTTAACAGTACTCCGAGTGGAGTCTCTGCGCAACCCGTTCATTATCCCAAGCAGGCCAAGTGTTGTAACCATGCTCTAACACCACTTTGTAACACCCCCACTACGAAAATAAAAAAATTTCGGTCTTTTTCACCTTTTCTCTGATGAACAAAATCCCTTGAATCCCTACGGGAACTGATACAGACCCTACTACCCCTTAACCGCACTCATATGATCGATGACTATGACCACAGGTCTTATCGGGGAGGTGCTCGCTGGATTTCACGATTCAGGAAATTACGGTGCATGTATTCCCTTTTCTCTCTCGTCCTTCAAAGGGCCGAAATACAAAATGGAACTAACCGCTTAACATGATTAACAACGACCCAGGTTAAGTCAGGGCACTCTACCCTTTGGGATTTCTCATACTAGAATTTCGGGGGATGTGATGACAGGATGTTTCACATCTGGGTTTCCCGGGAGCCAAAACTCTGAAAACACCAATTCTAAACATGCTACACTGTTTCGGGGTTTCCTCCATCGGGATTTCGGTGTATGCGATGACAGGAGGTCTCGCACCTAGTTTTCCCGGGAACTGAAACTCCAAATCCGACATACAAATATATATATGTCGCTTAGCCCATTTCGAGAATTCACAAACCAGGTTTTCGGGATTGGCGAGCACTAGGAAAATTACCTTTAGGTATCCCGAGTGTCGAAATACAGAAGTACCCTGTATAATTATTTCGGGGTTTCGTATGCTGGGATTTCGGGATATGCGCAGACATGAGGTCTCGCACTTAGGTTTCCCGGGAGCCAAAAATCCGAAACCGGTATTCATTTCTAAGCTCATTTCAGGGTTTCTCCTTTCGGGATTTCACGTTATAAAATGTTAAGGGGTCCATGCCCTTCGACACTCCGGAAGCCAAAACACCGAAGTATCAGATTTATGCACACTAGACCATCTCGGGGTTTTGCATCTAGTAGACACATGGAACAAAACTATCCTTTGGGGGTCTCGAGTATCGAAACGCCAAAATGTAGATCCAAGTCACACAATGCCATATTCCGACTTTGCAAGTCAGGATTTCAGGACTTGCGAGCACAAGGGAATACACCCTTGAGTATTTCGATTTCCAAAATGTCGAAATATCGTAACATGTCCACATATCGTCCTTTAAGGATTACCCCCCATTGGGATTTCGGGACTAGAGTGTACAAGAGACTTGCCTCTAGGTATCTAGGGTGCCGAAATACCGAATCATCTTAACTTGTCCATGCCCCGTCATTTTGGGGTTTTGTGAGTCATGAGGACAAGGGTTCTTATCCTCTAGTTCCCCGGGTGCCGAAACACCGAAACGCTTACCGACCACCACGTGTACTCTACAGCTGGACAGTCGATGCACTCCCATGAGTCTTGGGATCGACAGTCTTGATTTCTTCGTTACTTGCGAAGGTTAAAAATGGGTCGAGGCATTATCACCTGCGTTTCTTCAATCAATTTTATGGTCATAACCGACCTCAGATCTTTCAAAAGGATCTGATTCATGCATTTAGAAAGAGGGAGGGTATCCTGAGTACCTAACCACTGAAAGGTCCTAACTCATCCACACGTTGACATTTTTGGATTTCGCAAGTCGGGATTTCAAGACTTGCGAGTGCAAGGGAACTCGCCCTTGGGTATTCCGAGTATCGAAATGCCTAAATGTTGGAGTCTACAAGGACCATTCTCCCTCATGCAAGATTTTAAGACTTAAACTATAACACCCTCCTTTGGGTCCTCAAGGAATTTACACCAGGTTTTGAAGATCAGACTAGAAGGTCTTCTAGAAGGGAAAGGAGTGGTCTCGAAAGGGTTCCTTCATGGGGAAATCCATCCAAGGCATCAGGTAAGACAAACACAGGAACAAATATCCCGAGAGCAGACTTGAAAAATCTTTATTAGTTCAATATATATATATATATATATATATGTAAACATAAGCCATACGTGGTCTTTCCAATAAAAGCATGCAGCCATCCTTTCTGATCAAAACACCATGGAGACAGTTTCATACTGAAACCATTCATAATTACACATATTATGAGCATACATTTCAGCATATAAATTTCAAAATACAAGACATAAAACACTTATCAGAAAAACACCGGGTTTGATGCAACTGCTGAGAGGGGTGCTCGTTTCCACCCAACCGTAGGCTCAACGACTCCAAATGGATTTACCACTAGCCACCCCCAAGCTAGACCACGATGCTTGAGATTCTCTATATCTGTTCTTTAGCGATCGAGAATGAAGGTTATTCTCCTTCTTCTTTGATATCACTCACTTTGTATTTTGTTCCAGAGTTCTTCCGATCTTTTTCCTTCAATCCCCCTTCCCTCGCGTCCCCCTTCCACGCCTTTTACCTGCCTTTTCTTTCTGGCAAGGTTGCGTGTGGCACACATTTCCCCACGGTGGTAAGGTCTGAGGCCTCCATGGATGGGCAGTTCACCCCCATCCCTCATTAACCCATGAGGATCCTCTTCACTTACCAACCTGGCGAGTAATTTATTTCGGGGCCAACGAGACACTCTTGGTTCTCCGGGCCAGTGAATACCAAACAAGGTATTGGTTTCAATGGAAGTTAGCACCACCATTCCAGGTGCCTTCCACCACCTTTCTTTATCCATCGTGGTCTCTTTTTTCAGCACATCCCCCTCCCAGCAGTCTTGCAATATATATATTTTCATAATGTTAATTTACATTCGTCGACCTTGTATACTAAGGTCCATTCAAAATCACACATTCACATCTTTGGATCTGCCATAGTTCTTGGCCAGTATAGTTATTTTTACAGACTGGGGGAAATAGGGTGTTACAACCCGTTGCATGATTTTGTTGCGCAAATCTTCAACCTTCTTTCTAACTTCTCGCCGCCATGGATTTATTATGATTTTCCATGATTTCATTATGTATTTGTTCGAGCATAAATATTGGTCACCCTTCATGCCTCTCCTTCACTTTCAGAGTTTGTGTGTCATCCATAGTTTTTTTAGCAAGCTCTGGAGCCCTTCACTGCGTAAACATTATGTGTTGTCAGTCGTTACATAAGTCTGTTGTGTTTATTTTGCTACGTATCCTCCATCATGTTCAACCATTGCTTCATGTCTTTTGGAGCTCACTGCAAACTAGATTTTTGGGCGAATGGTTTCTTCTCACAATCAACCTTCTTCTTTCTGAATTTCCTACTATCGTGTCGAGTTTTCCAATTGCACCAGAATTTTCCGTCTTGCGCCAAGTGTCCCATTGTTGTTTTCTACCGCTCCCAGATCCCCACTGCGCTGAATTTTCTCATCGTGCTTTACTACCGTGCCTAGTTCCCCACTGCGTTGAACTTGTCCGTCGTGCTTTACTGTCGCGTCCAGTTTTCCACTGCACCGGAATTTTTCATCACAATTCCCTATTGCGCCAAGTCTCCCATTGTTGTTTGCTACTGCACTAAGTTTCCCCATTGCGTAAATTGTTTTTGTCACGCTTTACTATTGTGCTATAAATTTCTTTGGTTGATTTTGTTTGTTGTGCCAGGAATTTCTATGGCTGATTTTGTTTGTTCAATTTTACTGGTTTTAGCACGACAATTGCGGGAATCACTTTCCAAGTGACGAAGGAAACGTTGTCAACTCCGACGGAGATCCCTCCGCCTGGAGAAAAATGGTTTAAAGGCATGCCTTTAGACATTTCGTGTTCTAAGTACTTCATCAAGCCCGAATGTCTAAATCAAAAAATTAGAGACGACATTCCAAGCCAATATCTCCAGGCCAAGGCTGACCAGTCGGGGAACAATTTGTTCCATTTTTCATTAATCAAGATGTTAGTGGTTGAAGAATTGAGACATTTGAACAAGGACTGGGATTATTTTCTGATTTCGGATAACATTCCCACATTCCCAGAGACCCCAAATGAGACATTCCTCTAGCAGCAAAGAAATCAACACTTCACAGTGCAGAGGCAGAAAAGGAAGATGTTACTGAAAAAAGAAAAGGGAAAGAATTAGAAGACTAGTCATTCAATCAACCAACATCCTAGAAGAAAAACAGGTCAAGGTTGACTAGTAAAACTAAGGAGATCCAAGATCCCAGTAAACTGCACACCAAGTCTGTTGCCAAGATATTTCCCATGCCCATCGTTCAACTAGAGCCTATTGAAGGTGCAAGCAAGGGAATTGATGAAAGGTAGGTGGAGTTAGGTGAGGAAAATGAAAATGTTTAGGAATTTTCGCAGCAACTAAAGAAAGTGAAACACGTTATTTCCCAATGTTATTAAGAGAACAGAGTTTTAAGAAGACAATTGGCAGAAAAGACTATTAAAATTCCATCTTCACAGAGTTGAGTAGGTTAGTTACCCCCTACATTGCCCACAACGAGAGAAGGGAATGTAAATTGGCTTAAAAAACAACTCAGAGAGAGGCACAAGATGTAATTATTGAGCTTAGGGAGGAACAGAGGATGTCAGAGGAAAAAATCACAGAGCATTTCAAAGAGTGTAGACCAGCCATTGATAACGCATGTACAGCTCTCACTAGTGCTCATTCAAAGAAAAGAAATGCGGTTTTGTTGAGACAGGTGAAGAGTTTGAGCAAACGGAACTGAATTTTAAGAAAAATAATCAGAGATTTAAGGTTGCAAGTGACACTCGAGGCATGAGTAAGAGAACCCCATTTTTTCCTTTTTGGGTCATGGCATGGAATATTTCTTTGTACATATCCTACGTTCTTACGTTAACAAGAAGTCTGATGCATCACTTGCGCAGTGAATATTCGTTGCGAAAACGTTGTAAGATTACCTAATGAGAAGGGCATGTATTAATGAAACGCATTCAAGTTTGAAAGAGATGCAAGGTCCCCAACCGTTGCTTCCACCTGAAGTTGCATGAGCGACCATGAATGGACATCAGCTACACAAACTTGCTACATGCACACTATAACAAGTGATCATGCAGCAACAACCAGAGTTTGTTATACAAAGGTGATAGATTTTCCAGCTGTACGCATAATTACTCGGGCACCCCTTGGAAGGAAACGTTGATTTATCACAACCATATGGTCGAAGCTTACTCATGACCAAATGATTGAAACGAATGTCGGCTATGTTATGATTGGGGGCAATCATGTTTCTATTTTTAGTAAATTTTGTTGAAAAGGTTGTCCAGGGGGAGAGTAATCGAGTCAAGGATTCTAGGGGGAAGTAGTTCGAACATAGCATCCCAGGAGCGCATTAGTTTTCTATATATTGAATCTTTTTTATGTACGCCGGGTTAGAAAAGTAGTGTAGACAAGGAACTCCTGAATGTAAATTTTTGAATCTGATGGAAATATAAATGCAGAGGTCCTGGAGATTTTCATGAAAAGATTCTAGTGGTGGTGGTTTGATGTATTGTGATGCTATCTTCGTATGTACTTCTTGTTTCCTGCAAATTCATGTCTATTTCATTTGTTTAAATTGAAAATATTTAAAGAGTTTAAAATTCATCTTGTGGTGCTTTAAACTCAATCATTTAAACTCTGTGTTTTCTTTTAAGTTAGGTCAGAATTCATCTCTAATGGTGCTCTGATTTTCTTTATGTTTCTCATTTATTTCTCCATACACAACGATATCGAAAATGAAAGACCATTACCTATTTGGTCTTTATCATCTCAAAGCTTCCTTTACCAGTCATTGATTTCTCTTATTTTCTGGGGGTTGACTCCATAGCCCAAAGGTATTATACTTCCTTGCCAATGAAACTAGAAAAAACTTTCTTAAGTATCTAAATCTAGTCGTCAATCCAAACTTATTATCTATCAAAGACTAAGTCTTAGAGAGAGCCCTCTCTAGATTGGGAAGGTTAGTTTCTAGTCTTAAAGTTGGTTTGTAGGTTACCTTGGCAGATTACTATCTTCAGCCCAACAATTTACTAAGTGCTAACACCTACAACCCCTATATCTTTAAACCCCTAACTCTTATAATCTCTAGCATATGCCTAACCTTATAACCCCTAAAACCTAAAACATATAACCCCTAAAACATAATCTTTGTAACCCTTACTTTTAGTACCTAATCCTTATAATCATTAACTTAATACTTAACCAATAGTATCTAAAACCATTAACATTTATAATACAACAACTAAACCCCCAAACCATATAAATCCTAAAATCTACAGTCTTTATCATCCCTAATCACTTTTACAGTTTTCCCCTAACTCCTTTAGCTATTACCCTTATTTTTAGTACCTAATCCTTAACTTAATCCTTAACTAATAATATCTAAAACCATTAACATTTATAATCCAACACATAAACCCCTAAACCATATAAATCCTAAAATCTATAGTCTTTATCATCACTAATCACTTTTACACTTTTCCCCTAACTCCTTTAGCTATTAACTAATATAACCCCTTGTAACACCCCTTCTCCTAAACCTCTTATTATTGAAATTAATTATAATTTATGATTGCCAATACATGGCATGTGAACAATGTAAAAGTATTAATGTCAAATTGCAACTGCCAACCCCTGAATGTACGGGTGAAGCCTTAAGTATTGGCCATGATACTACCCGAGGAATGAGAGAATGGTTTATTTTGCTAATGGACCAAGCCACTTTGTTGATGTATTACTTTAGGAATATTCAAAATTTCCCTCAACCCCGATATCAAGATAACTAAATTAATGAGGAAGGGAAAGTGATTGGGCAACCAATCACCCTCAATGAATACATGTATGGAAGACCTAGATATGATGGCTAAATCTATCAACCAAAGTTACCACTGGGTACCATTTTCTGTAGATAAAATTGACCCATGGGTTCCCTTTTTACAAAAGGAAGGGAATAGGTTGAGAACCTTCCCAAGTGATGCGTGAAAGAGAATCACACGAGGGTAGACAAGCAAGGAAGGAAAAAAAAAATTAGGAGAGAGAACTCAAGAGATTTCGGATGGGAGAAAGAGGATGGACTATGTAAAAACAAAGTAACAAAAAAAGAGTTGGAGCTATAAGTCTTAGAGGGGAGAATCTAGAGACCCGACTTGATATGGGAAGGTTGCGAGCTTGATACCGGGAAGGTATCTGACAATCCCTGTTAGGGCCTGAGCTAGGTGTGTGTGATAACATATCTACTAAGAGTGGTGTGAAGGAGAATGTCCTTCAAAAATTGTTGTTAACTAGAGAGAGAGAGATTCCATGGTGGTATCATGGATTGGCACGGGGGTGGTATGCTACCAAAGTGACTGAGTATGCAGAGCCTATGGTTGGGTGGAAAGGAAAACACCCACAGTCAGTTGACTGGCTATAAATTGTAATAGATAAGTATATTTCTCCAGATAACTGTGTGAATGACATGGAAATGAGGTGCGAGCAGTGGACTTGCATGTTGAATATTTATTTATGTTTGTATATGCTTGAGTGGATGGATTGAATGCATTATAGATTTGCCTAGTATGAAGGCAAGAATGAAGATCTTTGTGAGACTAATCATGTGGATGGTTATAATTTCTCTTTAAAAAAGAACGATATTAGTATAAGTTAATATGAAAGAACAATATAAAATTGTGCAAGCAATGAACAATCATAAAACATACATAGATATTCTTATATGCTTGAAAGCATGATATGACTACCTAAGTAAGAGGGCAGTGAGGCAAGGAGTGTGCTTACTTGAATTGAATAGTGCCATGGATGCATGGTTGACCCTATGATGAAGGATTTGAGTGTTTTCATCAAAATTATAAATTGAGGAAGTACGAGATTCCTCAAAGGGAGATAAGAAGAAATGCTAAAAGAGAAATGAGCAAGAGTGAACTTTAGTTGGTTGTTATCTTGTAAAGAGGAAAACATAATTATGATTTTATTGATGAGATCAATCGTGTAAGTGATTGTAATATCTCATCAAAACTGGTTGATGTTAAATAAATATGAATGAATGAGGTAAAAAGGTGAAAGTGATGCACATACATATAGGTAAATATACATATACATGTTTAAAAGTATGATATGAATGCCTTAATAAGTGAGGAAAGATTTGTACTCGCCAAATCTAAGTAACGCCATAGAGGCATATCTGACTCTATTTTAAGAAGTATGATTAGTTTATACTAGCTTGAGGAGGATGTACTCCACTCCTCGAGAAGAGCTAGTGTAATCTGTTGAAAGAATAAATGAGCAAGGATGCTCTGATAATAATATAGAAGACAATATGATTATGCCTTTGAGAATGGCATGAGAATGATTGTGAACAATCATAAGTGAAATGAATTAAATCGACATGCGATGTGGAAAATGTGAGGTGTTCCTATGGTAAACACCCATAGACTTATGTTGATGCATGTGGTTAAGTGCATGAAAGAACAGTTGAATAAAAAAATGATAGAATAATGTGCATGTATGGACATGCAAACTAGGATGCATATTAAAGATGCATGCTTATATTCCTTATGGAAATTTTGGGTAAACCTATGAAATTATAAGGCTCAACTATCTCAAGATTTAGGTCATTTCAGACCATTTGCATATGCAACAAGAGAGTTGCATATTGAAGAAGTTCATCTCGAGGAATTGTGTAGATATTTTGTGAGGAGAATAGAATCATAACATTAATGACTATTGAGAATTGGACAGTGGGCTTCAAGGCTTATTTATATAAGAATCTTGGATTACATTTTAAAATATCATGCATGCTATGTAATAGGATACGTCCAAACTCTCCTCTGTGTCATGTGTCCAATGAATCCAACATGATTTGCCCCAACACGTGTCAGATTCATTCGATCAAAGTTTCATGTTAATGGGACACGTCCTTAAAATGTGTCCGACACTGCAGAAAACCGTGTCATGAATTCAGGACATGTGTCCCACAGAAAACAACCCACAGGCCCTCCAAAACAAATTTTCACTTGCATTTTGTCTTATTTTACCCACAGGTTCGAGAAGCAAGAGAGTTAGAGTGCAGAAAATGGCTTTGGTGGAGTGTGAGAAGGGATTCCAAGGGCTTTGGTGGAGCCAGATGACTACTGACCAGTGACCGGTGGCAGTCTTGTGCTATGGGATTCTTCCATCTACGATTCTAGTATCTAGTTCTACCTTATTTTGTATTTGCCACTGGCATTCCCACCTATAGTATCCTGTAGGCTATAGGTTGTAGCCTGTAGCAGTGACTCAGGAGTCGGTGTCTATGTAACACATTTTGATTTTGATGACTTAATGAGAAAACTGCAGTTTATGGTTTGAATTTCTTGTGTTTCAAATTTAAATGTTTGTCATTATGATTTTAATATTTATAATGATTTATGTTAGTACTAGTTGTATCATTGTACATCATCATCATTCATGTAAAATTTAAATATTTACAATTTTATTAATTATTTCATTTTTGTATGTGTTATATATATATATATAATGTGTCCTATGTGTCCTGTTTCCGGGGGTCGTTGTGCTAATGTTCAACACTCGTATTTCCGTGTCCTATGGGTCCTGTGTCCACATTTTTGGTGACTTAGCATGCATGAGTAAAAGACATGAAAACGAATGAGGACCAATCTGATTTCTGGTTGGTAAATGTACATACTACATAAGTTCATAATCCATTATGAACAAGAAGCTTGTTGATGAAGTGTGTTGAATTATCCAAGAAGATCAAGGTGAACCAGACCAAGACTACTCAAGGAAAGAGCAGGAAGATCCCAACAGGGGATAGATTGCAGAAGTAATAAATGAGAAAAAGAGGACACTTTTATCACTTTAAAACTCGGAATTATGAGACAGAGTTGTGTGTTTTAAAAGAGCAACTCTAAAGATAAGTGCAGATGGTAAATCAAGATAAAACCAATAAATAGCTTTAAAATAATGAGCTCGGTTAAGCTATGTAATGCAAAGGTAGTTAGGCCTTTGAAATAACTCAACTAAACTGAAAATTTCCAGGATGTGTAGAAGGAGTTGGAAAAAGGGAAGAATCTGTTAACTCCTTTCTTGTTTTCTATTATGTTTCTCTACAATGAGAAACTGATGTGTTGATGAATGAAATTTTTTTGGCATGAGAATGTTGATAGTTGTATGACTGTAGAAACAGTTGAAGATTGATTATGTTGCACTCATGAAAAAAATAGGGATAATATGATGGAGTGCATATATATGGATATTCTATGACATATCTGAAATTGTTGTTGATTTAACTACTATGGTACTTGCATTTTTATGACAGCCGATATAATTTTAAATGTGAATATGCATGTCATATTGTAGGAAATGATTGGAGTTGTTGAAGAAGAATAGTTGCCAATGTTAGACAACCTCAAGCAGAGGATGAATACAAAAGGTTGTTGAATATAAAAGATGGATGAAGGGACTTTGGGAGTCCCCATAAAGCACCATCGATTAGATAATGACAGAAAGGGTGTTGGAAATTGGAAAAAGTATAATAGTGCTCATGCCCATGTGACATGACAATTTAAAATGGATTGGGTAAGAATCCCTTCTGAAATGTTTTTATTATTTGATGATATGCATGTAAAGTTGAGTAGTTGGTGCATGCCATTAATACACAAGAAGGGCATGATTAAGGAAGAAGAAGCTCGAAGGATAGAGGGAGGAACCTCTGGTAACCAAGGATGATTGAGATCCTTGCAAGAAGTTTATGAACAATATCCCATGAATACATTGACCAATGAAGGAGTGATTGGAAACAAAAGTGCTCATAAGCAGTACATTGATTAAATGCATTAGGGAGATGCATGTGGTGAGAGAGTAGGAATGTGTGGCACTGCCCATTGTGGAAGAAGGATCTTCCAATTCTCTACATAATTAAATAATGGTAAAGAGAGAAATCGGGTGGCCATAAAGGTTGGCACCCTGGTTACTAGAGGAGAAAGAATGCTCGAGTGCATTCATATGAAATTTCAATTTCATAAAATGCATGTTGATTTGAGGACATGATCAACTAAAAGAAGAAAAAAAAATAGTTATGTTGTGGTAATGAATATGGATATAAAATCCATATGTTGATAGGTTGGATGAAAACCCAACACACCATGGAAAAATATCTAACATGAAATGTAATAATCTGAAAACAATGCAAGGGTGAAATGTGTGTGAATGTGGCCATGAACATTGGCACATCGCTTAATTTCATTTAATGCTTGAGTGCATTTTGAAAACTTTGGTATGATGAAATGATGCATGTGGAAGGAATTGAAATTTCCATTTACTTTATACCGTTGAATAGAAAAAGGTTATATGATTGTTAGTATGCACAGTTTCGAAATAGTTTGGAAGCCACTACAAGTGTGCAATGAAAATATAAAGTGCATGAGAACTAACAATTTTGTTTGGTTCTGTGAAGAATGAATTGCAGGAAGGGTCTTGGATATGGCAGTAATGTAAGTCCATACGAAAAGCCTCGTACTTGTGAATTTGGTCCCTCTGTGAGGCAGATCTGAAAATGAAAATGTGAAATTTGAAATATGGGAGTGACATATTTGAAAGAAATTTGATTGAAATTTGATGTTATATATCTCACAAGTTTTTGAATGAATGTGATACAGTGAGATGGAAGATCTATCTAGGGAGGACAGATGTGGTCTTCAAAGAGAGAAAGCACAGAAAGAGGGCTATTGTAGTGACATGAGAACTCTGTGATACACCATGATCGCCAAAAAAGAATAGCATGATGAGGTAACATGGGCCAAAGGGATGCCTCTACAAGAGCAAGTCAGAGGGATGACTCCACTGCAAGACTCGAGGAAGTCTCATAAATTATTCTTGTGCGAGAAATCCTCGAAAAGGCAAGATGGATCACCCAAGGGACTATATAGTAGAGAAGGGGATGCCTAAGCCTAGGCCTGGAGGGTGGGTGACGACGAGGAAGAGGAGACTTCGATAGTTTTTGTAATCTGTTGATTACGATTATGCACACTATGTGGTATGTCAAGAAAAATGGTGAGACAAGTTAATGAGACAAGCACATGGACGATGATCCATGAATTGTACAAGATAAGTATTGTGCAGACACATGAATTTTCTTCTTGAATTGTGAAAAACAATGAAWTMTTTTACATAAAATTTAGTTTAATGTGCTTGTTGTCTGAAATTATGTAGGCATATGTTAAATGCCATGAGTTTGGAAAAGGACTAGACTATGAGGAAGAGAATAAGGTAATGCTAAAGTAGTTGAAAGATGAACACATGACAGGTGTTACTGAGAAAGAACATTGAGGAAGATATTTCTTTGAAGGGGGAGGGGATTGTAACGACCCTTCTCCTAAACCTATGATTATTGTAATTAATTATAATTTATGATTTCCAAGCCATGGCATGTGAACAATGTAAAAGTATGAACGTCCAATTGCAACTGCCAACAATTGATTGTAGGGGTGAAGCCTTCAATATTGGCCATGATACAAATTGTTGAGAACCATAGAGAGAGATTCCCTAGTGGTATCATGGCTTGGCACGAGGGTGGCCTACTACCAAAGTGAAAAAATAGGCAGAGCCTACAGTTGGGTAGAAAGGAAAACAACCATAGTCAGTTGGCTGGCTATAATCTGTAACAAATAAGTATATTTCTACTTTTGTGACTTAATTGAAAGCAAGGGTCTTATGCTTGTGACAGTATGGTAAGAGCATGTTTTTTTAAGGTTTGTGTATCGTTCCTTTGGAAAGTTTTTATACTGGTATGATAATGTATTTGTATGGAATTATAGGTGCAATGCATATCCGAGGAGGAGAATTCAGCCATTTACCTTGAATGACCAAGGAAAAGTACAAAGATCCCTCTTATGGATGAAATTGTATGCAGTAGATAATTTTATTGTGGTGTGTTTTATAGGAAAAGACAGTTAGGCATATTAGCTAAGAGACCTATGTTAGGTCCGAGAGGAAGATGTACCTTAATATTCCTTCTAGAGAGGACGAAACCATAACCATGGTTGTGGTTCGAAATAGGTCTCTATGTAATGTAGGAAACCTTAATATTCTATGAGACATGTGCCCTAATGTGGACATCGTGCAGAAACCCTAACCCCCACTTAAATGGAGAAGAGGAAAATGTCTTAGTCACTCTGGAGAGTGGATTACTGGATTCCTGAAGGACTGGTAGGATTTAGGATGGACACAGAAGAATCTGTGAGTCATTAAGTTTCAAATCAGACTAGAAAACAAATGGGAACCCTGTCTCTAAGATAGAGAAGATCG